>JBBPSC010001432.1:0-10000 GCA_038093395.1 Baorangia bicolor | reverse complement strand
TCCGCTTGACCGGAGAGTCAATCAAAGATTTTCTCATTCAAGCACCCGCCGCTGCTGGGATACAAGAGCTAACGCTCTATGGTGATCGAACTTTCCCGTCTCCGCTATCTACTGAGGACCTCGGCGAAATCTTTACCCTCGCACCATGCTTCACTAGTGGCGAACTCACATACCTCGACTTATCCAGCGCTCCAATAACCAAAGAACTGCTGCGGGACGTGTGCAGGCCACAACCAAAACTACGCTCGTTGGGTCTCTCATATATCCCAGAGCTTGAACTGGAAGCCATCACCACGTTCATCAAGACCAAGGCTGTCAATGTCGAGGTACTGTCACTCGTGTCCACTTCACCGGAGCTTGACTGGGGCCGAGCCGGTGCTGGCATGGGTGGGCCTCGAGGATCCGCACGCCAAGCCTCCATCGCTTTGCACGCGCAAATTATTGGGCCGTTGTGTACACCGCCTTACACGTCCATACTCAGCCCCGAACCTATTATCCCACAGGCACCCACTCGTCTCCGTGTCATCGAGTTGTCCATACCAGCGCTTGTCAGTCTCGGAGTTGGTGCTGGCACGTGGCGGATTATCCGGAGCAAGGGGGGTCGGGGCTGGTACGTCGACGCGGCGAGTGGGTGGGTCGGTGGGGAACTGCAGAGGCAACTGCCGGCTGACCATCCTTTACGGGCCGAAATGGAGCGCCTAGCGGATGCAAATGGCAATGTCAACAGTGGCGTAGGGTGGCATGCAAGGAAGATGGAGGTATGTGACGTATCGTTTCTCACCTGATCTGAGCTGACGTCCGCTTCACCGTTTAGGTTCTGCATGGCTATGGCATGTTGGGCCGCGAGGACGGCTTATACGGCGCTGTTTCGTTTGCGTACCAAGGGTGAATGAATCAAAATACCGACACGAGGCCTCGGGGACTGGGTGATATGGAACAGTTTGTAATCGTATTTAAGTTCACAACTGATTTGTTCATGGCAAACGATACCCATGATGCTATTTATGGAGCAGCTGTAGTCTTTGACTTAGGCTTTCCTTTATTTAACTCACTATGTTTTGCTTACTGGTACGGGTCGATAAGCACCCGAGGGTGATAGTATGTACATTTAGCATAATCGTTTCATTGGAGCAATGCTTATTCATCAGTTTATCCACATACTAAGGTGATGATCGCTCTGTTTCAGAATGGAGTGAAAAAATTTCCAATGGCGGTAATTCAAGAGTCGGGTATCCTTTGATAGCGCCATAGTGAATAATGTCAAAATGGTCTGAATCGCTACTGTGTGAGATTCATGGATAGGAATGCGAAGCAGATCGGTAACTAGTACCAGGCGGCAGAACACTGCTTGTTTATCGCTTCTCTTACCCGTCATCGATTCATCGATGCGGCATACGGGTACCGCCGTACCGGTGACTGGAGTGCGCGGCACGGGCGTTGAAGCGCCTAGTTCTGTGTCCCATGACTACTTAGAATGGAAATTGCAATGTCACGGTAATCATTGCGTCTGGACGGTGATCCAGTGTGAGGGGAAAGAGAGGAAAGATCAAGCGTAGCCCGCCTCGCTGTGGCGAACGCTGCGTTCGGTCGCCAAGCATGACCGTGAGGCAGTACAAGACCGTGGTCCGTGACTAGGGACAATTGAGGATGGTGCGGTGCGTGCGTGGATATGGAACATTCGAATGGAACATTTCTCCTGTTCGGACATCTCCGGTCCATGCTGGCAACTCTGAGCTCGGCTGCGGTGCTGGGTAAACAACGCGACTGCGCATAGCTGCTAGAAGAGTTCAGAGAGAAGATAAAACATAAGAAAAGGACACCGATTTTGTTTCCGCTGGTCCGATCGAACGACAGAGGTTGCCTTTTCCGTCCATGTTTTACGTGACTCGTTGCATTTAATGAATTCACTTAGAAATTAGAATCTCGAAATTGCGGTGTGGCAAGTCGCTCAACCTCAAATAGGACCGAAGTTCCACTTGGAGGTTTGTTTGTTCTTCCTTCCCCCGCCTCGTTCGCTCCTCATTTACAAGTTGACATTCCAAGGTACCTCCTGGTATTTTAGCACAACGTCCAAATACTAGTAGTGGGTTACATATTTCTAAGGCTAACTTCTGCGAAACTCATGGATACCACCCGATCGTCGACACCAGTGGCAGAACCAGGCGTCTCAGAGTCGTTTCTTGACTCCACACAACTGATTCTCTCCTCACAGCCGTCTGGTTCGTCCTCTGCGGTGAGGAGACCGACGACTGAGGGAGGAGTTCAACGAAAGAAACCCTCTCTTCTGGAACATGCGGCAACCCTCATGCAGCCTCCAAAGAAGCTGGGGCCGGCCCCAACAGTCTGGCAAAGTACACGAGCCATTATATTAGCGTCCTGTAAGTTGACCGCCGTCGGAGCGAGGCCCTCTTCCTCATTTGTTTCTTATCAGATTTGAATGTTCTTCTCATTTGTATTCCGATATCCGTATGCCTTGTAATTTCCTTTTCCCTTTTTTTGCGCTGATGTCCGCTCGGTCAGTGGGCACTACATTTCGCGTTGCCCAACGAGAACACGCTCGTCTTCGTCTGTGCGTAGCCGTCATCCGTTCTGCACCGGTTGCTGTCAACTCACTTTAACAGTCTCCTTTTTGGCCATCGTTCCTCTTGCCAAGGTGGGTCGCTGACTCGGGAATTACAGCATAGTATTCATGAATCACCAGCTGCTCGCATTTGCCACGGATGAATTATCGATGCGAGTCGGGCAAACCCTAGCTGGCCTCATGAATGCCACACTCGTAAGTGTGATAGGTATCTTTTCAACGGCCTTTTGACATCTTTCTGCTTAGGGAAATACGTAGGTGGACCCTCGTTGCTCCTCTCCGCAGGCTTATTTCTCCACTCGCTTCTGCTGCAGTGTCGAGTTGATCGTTTCGGTATGTTGAATTCCGTATGCTTGCTTGTCGCATCCTCATTCCGTGTTCTGTCAGATCATCGCTTTGACCAAATGTGAACTAGACATCGTGCAGTCCTCCCGTGAGAAAACTCCTTCTCCATCAGCTGTACATATCCAAACTCACAGCCTCTGCTAGTTGTCGGGTCTATCCTAAGTAATTTGCGTAAGCCTCCAGTCGTACCATCACCTGTACCCTCATTAATCTCCCTCTGCCACACAGTGCTCGTGCTTGGCATGTGTTTCTTTGCAGGTGGTATGAGGTTCTCGGAGCAGGGTTTTGGGATCAGTATGTGTTTCTCCATCGCATCGTCGTTCGCACTGTTTGAAACCATGAAAAAAAAGTCGCGGCACAGATGAATTCAGCTCTTCTGACGATCAGTGTTATCGCGGTCCTTCTCCCAGGTGCTTTCGTGATGGCTCTTTCAGGGACTGCTGATTACGATGCAACGACCACGGATGAATCGATCCTTAAAATGAGTCATGGGGTGCGTTCATCAGCATCAGAGATAAATGAACGTATTTGAGCTCTTCGCAGGTCGCCATCATTCTACTCTTTAGTATGGACTTGCTTTCAAGTCATGACCACACGACTAACGGAGATTTTCTGCATTTCAGTCTATGCATCCTATCTCTTCTTCCAGCTCTTTTCCCACAAAGGCCTCTACCAAGATGGTAGCGAGGAGATTCTAGAATCAAAGAAATACAGCGAAAACCCATTCAAGCTCAAGAAATTCCGTCATGGCAAGCGAGCTAGGGTACCCCAATACACTGAAACGCCGCTGGTCACTTCGCCTTTGTCCTCACCTCAGCAACAGGTCCGTTTCTCGGCGCCAGGGGACGGGACCGCCCATGCCGTTCAGCCAACCTCCGATCCGGAGTCGGGTCATGATGTCACACCAATGCTACTTGAGGAGGAAATCGAGGAGCCACAAATGAGCGTTCCTATGTCTTTCGGACTCTTGGTCATCGTCACCGTGGTAAGTTTACTGGTTATATGCGCTCTTGACGGCAAAGGTGATCGTTGACGATCTGCGTAGCTCGTCGCTATCACTGCAGAGTTTCTGGTGGACTCCATCAATGGACTGACGAACACCGGACGTATCAGTAAAGAATTCGTCGGAGTTATCCTCCTCCCCATTGTCGGCAATGCCGCAGAGCACGTCACGGCGGTGACGGTGTCTGTCAAGGATAAGTTGACGCTTAGTCTGGGTGTTGCGGTCGGCTCCAGCATCGTGAGTTCTCCTTTACCATGCTCCATTTTCGGAACGCAATAACATCGTCCGCCAGCAAATTGCTCTCTTCGTCATTCCGTACGTCGGTCCGGTTTGCCGCTGGTGCCATGTGCGCTTACCTTTCTCACTAACACAGGTTTATCGTCACATTGGGATGGATCCTCGGGAAGCCGCTTACACTCCTGTTTGACCCTCTCCAATCGATCGTCATGTTTCTTTCAGGTATGTCCCCCGCTTCCCCTTTCGCTTATCCAGTAATATGTAATCCGTGATGGTGTGTGTAGTGCTCACCGTCAACTACGTCGTCCAAGACGGTAAATCGAACTGGCTCGAAGGGATGATCCTAATCTGTACGTTTTTCTCCTCGCTTCTACTGTCGATGAGTCGATCCACGTGCTGTTCTTCTGCTGACCGCACGTGATAACCAGGTCTCTACCTCATTCTCTGTGTCACGTTTTGGTATTACCCCGGTACGTCGCTGTTTTTTCTGTAGACGTGGCTCCGGTGCGCGCACGCACGTTCGGTGGTGTTCTGACATACGTGTGTGTTTCAGGTACTACTGCTTTGTTGGGCTGTTAAAAAGCACATGCCTACTTGGGCCCAAGATCCGAGGCTCGGTCGACATGTCGCTACACCCGTCCCGCCTGCCCTAGAACGTATCCATCCATTTATGCCCCATAATTCATACATCTCTTAATATTCGTTGACGTTCTGACTACAAGTTTATCTAACGAATCTCGGACCGACATTGTCATGATCATGTAGATAGCCCCCCATTCAACGACTTTTTTTTTGCATTGTTACACCGACTATTCGAGGCACTTGATGGTCCTACGTTGTAGACTCGGAGGTGGCACCAACGTGAGTCTACGAGGGGGGCCATGAAGGTAAGATGTCGCGAACACATTGCGGCCGTGGAGGGGTAGTGGCTATAATTGTTTCATTTCCCGTAAAATCCGCAGTCCGTAGCACACATTTCTCTTCACAAGTTATGGAGGCCCTCTGGAGGATACCTCCGTACATACATCACGTATCAAAAAATCAACCAGATCTGCGAACTGTTGGTTCCAAAACGCTCCCAGAGGAGACGCTCAAAGGACATCATGATCCACGCGTGGTCTACAGCTTCGCCTTGTCCCCATCCGCCAGCGTCACCGCGGCACTAGTCAGAACGGTAGTCCCTCGTTCCTTGGTTTTCGTAGCTGTGTGGCACCACGAAACATGAGCACATCTCCATTCCTACCCAAGAAAGAGAAGCATGGCCGCGACGCACTGAATATCACCTTGTTGCCTTCTTTCCACATCTCCGTGACGAGCGTCTCACCGGGGTACACGACGCCGGCAAACCTGCGGGGTATGGGGTAAATAATCAAGTCAGTGGATCCTGACCGCAACGAGACGATCCGGATGCCTTGGAAACGAAAGAGACTCCAAGTGTTCCGCGACGTACCGAACTTTGATGTCCCTGTAAGGACCGAACGTCTTGAGGACGTGTTTGCCCGCGACCCCCATGAAGCATAGTCCTTTGTGTCATCATGTCCCCACGACCATGACCCGTCAACGCGACAGCAGTCAACCCAACGGAAGCGGCGTACCGTGTAGAATCGGCTTATCGAACCCGCCAATCGCGGCAAACTCAGGCAAGATCTGGGGTCAAATCGACCAATTCGAAAACGTTGGTCAAATGAGAATGCCAAGTACGATCAGATAAATTGAAAGCAATAAGAAAGTGTTGTTTCAGGCCCGCATTCACTAAAGAGGAAGGAGAGACGAAGCCTACATGTAACGGATTGTAATCACCGCTCAGACTGATTCACGCGATTTATACCCTCGATGAGAGATCGCCCGAGAAGTTGTGAATGATGGACCAACCGATATAGTGCAGCCTGTGTGGGCGATGTCTTTTCTTCCATGAGAGCATCGGGTGCCCGTTTTGGTGGTACATTTGCTGCTGTCGCTGCACCCCTGTCTATGAACACACATGGATGAGGAACGGCGTAACCGAGTTCGGCCGAGAGAAACCAACGGGACGCACCGGCTCCAGTACGCTTACCGCCAAAACCGCCCGCGCCACGGATGAAGACGGTGGCTTGGTTTTCAAACAAAAGTTGTCCTGTGTCCTTGTCCCTGGTCTGGACGAGGGTCGTGACAGAAGCAGCCTTGCTCTTGTCCAGGACTTCGAGTAGTCTGTGCCTCGTATGGTCAGTGGCGTGGAGACCCGGCCGTGGGGCTTGGGTCATGACACACCGGGTTTCGTTAACGACGTTAGCTTCAGTAGGTATAGGAGCTTTGATGGATAAGTATTGTTCGCCGTGCAAAAGCTTTGCCTACAACGGAAAGAGGCAAAGTGCCGTGGCGAGAAAACGCAGTAAATAATCTCAGGGTTAGACCCGCAGAACCTGACTTAAGAAACGTACCGGGTTGAAATTCGGAAGCCATCCGAGTGGTACGCCCGAGCTAGCACCAAACTGTGGAATGACCCCAAAAGTAGGGAGTGCCCCAAACTCCTCGTGACCCTCGTACGTCCACTGGAGCTCCTGCTCGGTAGCACCGATACCGAGGTTGTAAAGGATAACGTCTCGTTCCGAGTACGAGTAATCTTGGTCCTCCGGAACCTCTTTCTTCGCGTCTGTTACCAACTGCGAGTCCTCAGGATCAACGAAAACGACGGGTAGCTTTGACATAGTTTCAGTTATGTACTTGCGAGTCAGTAGGATTCTAAAGAGGTGGTCGCTGCTTGAACGCGCGAGGGAACCTCGGCAACGAAATCACATGGCAAAGTTAGCCCTGTGCACCAATGGTATTACAGTATGTACTAACATCCAGAGAGTTGAGTCAAACAGCAAACTTATGCATACTATAGTTGAATATTATGCTGGTTATGCCATAAAGCTAAATAGACAAAAAGCAGAACCCGATGCAAGGTCAAAAACAGGGAGCCGCACAGATCTACGGGCAGTTGGCAAAAATACTCGGTGTACCTGCAAAGACAATCAAGTCAGGGTAAAACCTAGCACCAAGTAAACACATCGCAGTACCAGGATAATAAAAGAAAGTGAGACATGCAATGAGATACAGGCCTAGCAGTACCTCAGCACGATCTCCTCGAGCGAGGGTGACGCAACTCACATATGAGGATCACACCTTCAAGCCAATTTGATTTACCGTCTTGGACAGCATAGTTGACCGTAAGCACTGGATGACACGCGAGTCGATCATGACCGTGGAGCGAATATCGTCGTGCTACACTTACCAGAAAGGAACATAATGATGGACTCGAGCGGGTCAAATAAGAAAGTCATTGGCTTCCCAATCATCCATCCCAGTATGACTATTGATCTGTGATGATGAACGGTGAATACGAAATGCAAACACCCAGACCGCGACTCGAGCGAATATACGTACGGAATGACAAACAATGCGATTTGCTAGGGGGTAATCCTAAGTGTCTTTGTGCAAAGCGGAGTGATCAGACCCTACTCACAATACTAGAACCAACTGAAACACCCAGACTAAGAGTCAGTTTATCTTTCACGGACACCGTCACTGCGGTGACGTGGTCTGCTGCGTTTCCGACGATGGGTAGGAGAACGACACCGACAAACTCCTTGCTAATGCCAGTGGACGCCGTCATGCCATCAATGGAGTCAACAAGGAAATCCGCAGTGACGGAAACGAGCTGCATCACAATATGAACCATACGTCAGTGCTGTTCGAGTTGGGGTGGTGGAGAAACGCACCACGGTGATGGCTGCCAAGAGACCGAACGATACTGCTACACTCATCTGAGGTTTTTGTTCCTCAGATTCCTCGTTCATTCCAGACCGTATAATAGGTGGTCCAGAGTCGTCGGGATCAATCCGTGGGCCACTCTGCTCAGTCGTTGCAACGTTATCTTCTTGAGAGTGCACGTGCTCCATTTGCAATGGATGTGAACCAACGGGCGGGACAGGCGCCTTGTGACTTGGCGTCGAAGATGTCTTTACCTGAAGAAACCTCTTCTTCAATTTCCCCGTGAAGGGGTTCTCACCGATGTATTTCTTCGATACAGATATTTCGCTGCCATCATCTTGATAGAGATCTTTGTGAGAAGAAAGTTGGAAGAACAAATAAGACATGTAGACTGAAGAATGAGAGGAAGCGTCAGTTCTGCAAAGGTGCCTTTGAACACGAGACCATACTAAAGAGCAGAATGATGGCGAACTAGAAAAACAAGTTTGAGACTAGCTAGATTAGAATTCAAGGGAAAATCTTACACCGTGACTTGTTTTGAGGATTTGCTGGGTGGCAGTAACCTCATTGAAACCTGGAAGTCCTTGAAGAATCGTGAGGAAAGCTACAGGCAACAGGACGGCGATGACACTGATTGTCAACAATGATGCGTTGAGTTGCGCGGCACCTGTCGGTTCATTGTCAAGTACGGATTAGTAGTGATATACCCGAGAAACACGCACTCATGTCAAAGCCTTGTTCTGAAAATCGCAAGCCACCTGCGAAGAAACACGTGCCGAGAACCAACACTACGATAATCTGATATTAGTGAAGTAGTCCGTGGTAGTGTCGATCATACTTGCGTATGTTACTCAGAATAGAACCAATAACTAGGAGCGCGGTGGATGTCAAACGGATGCAACAGGCCCAGGAACACTATAGCTTACGAGATGATTGAACGATCGTGAGTTGACATTTAGTCAAAGCAATGATCTAGGATGAATGTAAAACGAGGAGAGCGCATGAGCATTGGCGACACTCCACACACCGAAACAACGAGTTCGACACTGTGGGCAGAGTGATAAGCGATCATGTTTTCGAACATAACAATTTGACTTGCGTGTTTCCCTACGTAAAATGGGTGAAGGAATTGCGATATATTTGCAATGCACTGACCAAGGTTGCATTGATGAGGCCGGCCAACGTTTGTCCGACGCGTAATGAGAGTTCTTCAGTGGCGAAAGCAAGCAGCTGATCAGCCCGTAAATACAAGACTGTAGTGGTAATGCAATTCAGTTAACTAACCTGAGCCAGTGGTATTAATGCTAGGAGGGAGCCTGAAGAAAATGGAGTCAGAAAGCGGGAAAGGACGGAGCGGAAAAGCATACAGGCAAATACAACAGTATCTTGATTTGGTATGGCAAAGTAGAGTGCCCACTAGCCAAAGATAATCCAATTTGGTTATATTCTTGGGTAAGGAGAAAGCGCATACAGATATTGGGATGAAGATAAGGAGGACATTCAGATCTAAAATGTAACCGTGAGTATTGCCAGAGTCCGGAATGAGGTGACAACTTACAGGATGACAACACTATCGCTCTGATGCTTCCCCACACAGTTGGAGACGGTCCGACTTTTTTCTCAGGTTTCAAGAGCGAAGCCGCACGTCGTAAAATGGGGCTTTTCTTCCGCCAAGCGCTTCTTCCATCCGCACTCGGTCTCCCCACATCCACTGAAGTAGACGAGCCGCGGGGAATACCGCCTTCGACTTCGTCTCTTTGTGTGGAACTACGTCGAGTAGCTGTCTCAACGTGCTCGGACGGTTCCACTGTATCAAGAATCTTTAGGTTGGATGAAAGCGGACCATGTAGTCAACCACTCACTTGTCTGGATGAGGCAACGAATCAAGATCAGACGAGAGGAGTAGCGGATGGGTAAGGGGCGCCAGAGGTCGAAATAAACTGTATGATTCGACCCGTGTAGGTACTTCGGTAATTATTCCTGCCAGGCGTGCACGGTGTTCCCCTCAGGCCTCAGCCTCGATCAGCATTGCAGTTCTAGTAACAACGTGGAGGTGTAACCGCAGGACTGACCCACTGTGGACTGGCAAACGAACGGTCCTG
>JBBPSC010001431.1:0-10020 GCA_038093395.1 Baorangia bicolor | reverse complement strand
CCTCGTCGAGGTGAACGGTCACAATGTGGCGGCTGAGTGAGTCTTTGAGCATTGCTTTTGTAATGCAGCCATCCCACAGACACTTAGCCCTGCTGTCCGCATGCGCGTGTCTATGCCATTTACGGACGTGAGAGGCGATACGGGCTCTTGAGCCAATGATCCACATCCCGCAAGGGTTACGCGACTTGTCCCACTGACATTCGTGGACGCTGATGGTGTTGCTACCCTGGCCTGGGCCGGAGTAGAAATCATCCCAGTCGATCCATAAACCTTCCACGTTGATAGCGCAAGCACGTCGGGAACGTCGGGAGCCTGAACTCTCCGGAGTACGGTAACGCACGAGTGGAGGTTGTCCTTCGTTACTAACAAAGTTTGCGACTTCGGTAGAGGAGGATGGCGAGGTCTGCATGCCATGTGTAGGGAATGTAGGTTGGAAGAGCTGAAGTACAAATAAACAATAATATCCACGGAGACAAACAAGTGACACTGACGTCGGTACCAACATATGCATGATAATGTCTCGTTGAACTGGGCCAACCCAAACTCAAATCCGGTATCGCTTGTGAATATGGAATGGTCGGGACCTGGGAGTCTGGCGCCAATGTGCCATCTGGAGAAAATGGCCCTGTGAATCCATTTGAAATGGCTTGATTGATGTCATTGAGTTAAAGAACTGGAATATTAGCATACCATCCAGGGAAGGAAGTGCACCAGACCCCATGACCGTCGATGGAAAATGGGTTCCTGACGTCGCATACGGAGTAGCAAAGCTCAACAACGGTGACCATTGTCTTGTGTCCAATAGACCAGATGCTTTTCTATTACAGAGGTATCAGCAATGAATTATACCATGAGATAAGATTGGTGAATTACCTTGTGTCTTGACCTGGGGTATGGTCAGATGGTACCGGGGGGCTACGCAATGCATTAGCGACGAGTAGAAACAATGCCTGTTGCTCACGCATTGCCGTCCTGACAAAGATAAAGGTAAGGTTGAGCACCTGGGCAGGGGAGCGTGAAGTTCAAGTCATGTGATTCGAAAGGACATGCTAGTGACTTGGAAGATTCGTTCTGCTTGTCATGAGATACGAAGGAAGAGGCAGCACTGGTGAGTGCGAGTGCGATGTTAGAAGTAAATCCCTTCTCGACACCCATGGGTTGGTGTAGGTAAAAAATTCCCTCCACCTTGAGGCCATTATATACCAGAACCCATGGTCACTATCTGCCAGTTGATTGGACTGATCCTCTGTTTCAGAACGAGGGTCCCCAAAAAGGTCCGTTCATTTAGTTACAGCTCAGAGCTCCGCTCAGATGAAACCTTGCTGGCCCGGGCCTGACGGGGGATATCGATCATCGATCAGGCCTCAGGAGGCCTCAGGCCCAGGTCCAGCTGATCAAAAATGGCAACATGTGTTATTTGTAGCTCACTTAGTAATCAAAGTTCAATGGGCTCGCTCACTGGCAGCTCTGTACAGCAGACTCAGTTGGACGAGATAGGCGAGATCCCGGCCGGAAAAAGCTGGTTGGCGATGTCACTTACGTTACAAAACATTCAGTGCGCGTTTGAGATGCCTGGTAAATCAAATATTTTACTTTGTTCATCTCATCGTCGGACATGGTGGTATTGAGGATCATGACATCAGCAAGCTGTGTGACAGGTGTGACAGAGTGGGCTGGGATTCTGGGAAAGTTATTTTGATCAATATGACAGGCAAGGTGGACCCCACCGTTTCACAATGATGGAAACGGCGCGGTCCAAACAATCCAAGCCTTGGGTCCATGTGCAGTGTGAGACCGTAAGCACATCGGCTCTCCCGGACCCTGATACGTGGCGAACATTTCCCAACACTACTCTGCTTGCCCAGAGAGTGACGGTGGGCCTTGGAGTCCTTTGCATGGAGGATAGCTAACACCCAATGAAGATATAACATGACATAAGTGCTTCTACTCGTGTGCATTGCGAGCTTTGCCCCGTGATTGCTGAGCGCTAAATTATCAGAATACAGCTCGACCAAACATGTGGATTGAATCCACAACAGTTCGTTGCACGAGCTACCCTTCCTTGGTTTTGCGCCGCTTGGTACGCCTTACTGTAAAGTTTGTTCCTCGACTCATCACACTGGCAGCAGAAGATACAACAACACTGAGTGCAGAATTTTCAGCTTCGTAGCCACGCTACTTATTATAGGTGAACATCTCTCAAGTTACCAATCACTCAAGATTTATGGACTCATGTCGGACCCCTGGGAGTCAGCAGTAGTCTATTTCTCAGCCCCGAACCCAACAGGCACATTATGGCTCTCACCAACCAATTGATCCCTCCGACTCGGACCCTGTGTTGGCTGTACTGAACTGTGGACCCAACCTAGACTCAAACTTTCAAGAGAGGGTCGATCTTCAACGATGCGCAATATCGGAGAGGTAAGTACGCTTATCCCGGTAAGCCATCAAGCACAGGCTGAACGCAATGATTGGACCAGCACTTGTCCCTCCAGTAAATTAACCCCCAGTTCTACTCAGCTTCTCCGTGGTGTGCAGCCACCAAGCCGCCATCAGAAAACTTGCCAAGGGTCTGAAGTCGCACTCTGTCGTACGTTTTGTAGATCGCAGCCGAGTGTTGGACCACGACGAAGGCCGAGAGGAAAGTTCTGAGGGGAGTTTGAGTTTGAGCAAGAGGAAAGGATGGAGGATGGAGAAAGGCGAAGCGTTTAGCGCAGGAGTCTTAGACGGTCAGTCGTAGATATCGTGGGACAAACTTGTCTGTCGTTCTGTGGCTAGAGACATTGACTATATACGTTCAATTGTGGAGACAAAGGAAAGAGCGAGTGGCTACGACGTCATAAAGGATGAATGTGATATGGTGAAATGCGTACGACAAAGAACAGAGGCCTGGGCAATGACGTCGTCGAACGCGTGTTCACTATGTCATAGCTGGCGGCGCATCGGTTCTGTCGTCGGTGCCGGTGAGCGCTAATTGAGTACTGTGAGTGGCCAATAAAAAACGCGGTGTGGGGATACACATAGCAACTATAGTACTCAAGGAGTCCTATCTAAGTTGCAGAAACGATCACAGCTTCAAATGGTCAGCTGCAGTTTCGCACGATCTGATCTGATCGCATGCTGTTTGGCTCCAGTTTAAACACCGCGACAGGCCTGCGCTAGCTTCTTGAACTAACTCTTGCACAGAGCGTTGATCCAGTCACCTTTCAGTTGCGTTGTATCCGTACCGGTTCGAAGTGACTTTATCAGCAATGGCTCGCTCTCGATTCTGACCTGCAACAGAGGTAGTATGGCGCAAATTTTCACATTTTGATATATCATACTGGCAGGATCATTGAAGGTCTGCTCAGTTTCAGGTTTCAGTAACGTCTGGTCTATCAAAATCGCCTGGCCCTTCTAGGGTTTGTATGAAGGTGAGCAATTCCTCGCTTTATTGGTGCCTTGCACTCCGAGCCCGTCGTGGAATCTATTGGGCGACAGATAATGGGTGCGACCGCAGCACCAAGATGATGCTGACCTGTTAGGTGCAACGTGATTGCACTCGGCGTCTGAACCCTGAAGAGGCCAGGAGCACAAATACGACTGGTGTTTCGAGTGAATCATTGGGGCCGTGTGAGAATGAGCTTTCCGTCGAGGGGAACTGCGAACTATTGCGTATTGAAGACGAAATGAATGTCAGGTTTGTTGGGTTCCCGCTTATGTGGTATCCTGTCAGCTGACTGATGCATTGATTAAGAAAGGCTCGGAGTTCAGTATCCTGGATGAGAAGAAGGTTCAATGCTAGTTCGCTCTCCTGGAGGAAAAATGCTAACCATACTGGTCTCGGACTGTGCGATGTGAGCAAAGGCTCCACCCACTGTTGATGACCACCTGCAGATAACCTCAACGTCAGGGTTCGTATACGGGTACGACAAGTAAAACTGACGAATTTATATCAAGAATCATAGCACCAAGCGGTTCACTGCATCAGAGCCACCAGAAGTCATTACACTGAAGAGGCGAAGCGTCCTTACCCTCCAAGGGGTTGCTCATCACGGTCACCTGCTCTACTGCCTATGGACTGCTTTGGTCGTCAATTCTGGAGGGAATGACATGCTTGGGTCTCTGGCGGCTCCAGGGACCAGATAGTTGATTCTCGGTGAAGATACACGCTCACTTTACCTCTGCATGTTGATCACCTCTAAAATGTACCGGGGTAGCGACGGGTTCCTTAATCCCCTTCATCCCAGGTATAAATATATTCCCATACTGCCAGTGATGTACCTTGGCAAGAAATTGGCACTGTTCTGCGGAAGGGTCGTGGAAGGAACAATCAGATCTCCAAGCCAACAAACGGCAGTGGCACGTACGAATACCCACTATCGAGGCACCATAGTGTGAATTGGTATCTTGGAAACGAAATTGTATGGTTCTATCAAAACGGAACTCTCCTTGGAACCAGACGCTCTCTATGTTTTCCACCGATGAAAAGAATAGTCAGTGATCCTGCTCTTCTCAGGCCAGACAGCTGTATTAATTGGATCCGTCTAGAATTTCATTCCAGTCTGCATTAGTGAGGTGGTGGGTGAGGTCAGGTTGAGAATAGCTCGAAGCTTATCATCGTCTCGCAGCAACTCCGCTCTGGACGCCATCTGATGAAGGGAAACATCGGTGATGTCCCAGGAAGAAACAGTGTGCTAATACAACTTGCTGAATGATTAGATCCTTTGTTTGACAAATCTAGTGTGTCCCTTTGGACGATGGTGTTCTGGGACCTTCCAGACGTGTTTTCTGGACACTGCCTAGTAGCCTGGATGAACATGCACCTGCTTTCCGTAAACCCTATGAAGCTGACGTCATGACGTATAACTCAGAAGAAATGACAGTTTATCGAGGCGTCCATAACGACGGTAAACCCTTCTTTATTTATAATTCTGATGATCCGCCCATCCTATCAGCTGCATCTATCCTGATGGTCCTCAGACGTAACTGATGGGGAACCGGACCATGTATGGTCCTGGCAGTGGTGAGTGCCTTGGTTCAGCCAACTCCCACCACCCTCATTTCCGCTCAAGCTGACATTCAGCCGATATTTTCTACACGTTTTTCGTCGGCTCACAAGGTGGAGTCCGTGGTACCTACAGAACAAATGAAACCATAGAAGCGGACGTTGTGGCACATCATGATAGTCGCATTGGAAATGGTGATTGAAGTTGAGTTGAGCATACCTATCAGATGGCGTCCGAACTTTGTTTAAATCCAAGTATAGTTCTTTGATGATATTTCTCTTTGTAATGGTTTCAATCGAGCGTGTCTCAGGACTTAGTGTGGACAAATTGTGTGTTTCATCCAACTCCGTGAATAATTGCGGCAACTGATAATCGTATCTGATCAATAAAGGTTACGTCCTCTAGGCTTTTTGTGTAAAAGACGCTCCATCTCCGAAAGCCAGGCTACCCTCCATAGGGTCCAACTGCCACGATCAACTACTGGGCCCGTGAATGACCACCGTGACTGTGAAAGTGAGTCACTTAGTCACTCATGGAATTGGGCCAATAATTCTCATCGGCCAGCCCACCAAGGTACATGGAAGGTGGATCACGGATAGATATTGTTTCCGCCACGGCCGCGTGCCAGTGAGTCCTGCATTCCGTGTCCGTGCAGGCATGGATCCCCAAGGCCTCCTTCGCCAACACCACGACTACAGCCATTGAGACCGAGTGGGTTCACTGTGCAGAATCGCATTCTCAGTTATGGCCCCCGTCCTCAGGCCTCACCACCCGAAGGACAAGGAGAGCTGAGAATAAATACCATTTCTCTACAACCCAACAACAAAAGGTACTAATCAGACTCATCACCTAATGTAGACAGCGATAATCTCTTTTCACCATGGATTGCCAATGAGGCCCACTGATATACATGACTATGGAAGAACGCACAGTATATATGTAACAATACAAGTCAAAGGGCCGTGGGAGGTAACTCCTTTGTGTGCTCCCTCTTTATGTGTGAACGAAGAGAGTCAGTGCGAGAGAAAGACTTGTTGCAGTGGTTGCAAGGCACTGAGAAGTCGAGATGGGTTGCAATGTGGTGCCGGAAAGCATGTCTGCGATACTCATTACCACAGGAACCTCTGTGTGTCCACCAGTCACAGACCAGTTCCCGTCCTGCAGATCCTCGTACGTCGTGCACGCGCCCTAGGTGCACGATCAGCTCATCAAAGGTGACGAAAATTTGGCCACATGGTGCACCGCCCATTCGCCACCTGCATCGATTCACATGGTTGCTTGTTGTTGCCACGCCTCTGTATAGCTCTGTTAGAAACTTGGGAGAACCGGGGGGATGGCAACTATACCCGGAAGCAAGTGGATGCCCTCCAGTCGTTTGGTTCACGTAATACAATGATGCATGCGCCAGCTACAAGCTTTTGAGTGCGAGCCCAGAAAAAAAAAGAATGCAAGCTTACTTCTGGACTCGGGTGGGTGTTGTGTACTGTGTAGCGGGAAGAAATGCCTGGAGGTGCCGGCGGGGGTTGCTGGTGCATCAATCTGCACAAGATCAGCTAGGATCTTGAAGGCGAGAACAAGATCTTGCTCACGGCACCGCAAAAGTTGGTGTATGAGAGGTGGTAGGTTGCAGAGGAGGCATTGGAGACGATGATGGGAGGAGCAGCAAGCTTGAGTGTGTTATATGACTACATGTCCCTTCCAACGTTCTATACCATGGCTAGCTGGCATGCTACCTCGGACATTTTCTGCAAGAACCTGCCGAAGCTGCACTCCAAAGGTTCAAATAGTATGTGGAATTCAAGTTAAGTAAGGAGTGCACGTACATTTGAAAATGGAGGGCCTTCACCCCAAATCAGATTGCCTAGGCATGCTTCGCGGAGATGAAATGAGGCCTTTCGCGATGACGGCGGCCATGTAGAAGGGGGTCGACCTCATTGATAGACGAATCTGTGCAATCCTGATCCTGAGAACCGAACCGAATCATAGTGACCTGGCGCAAGCCGAAGGAGGCTCAGCAAATGGTGTTAGAGTGTAGATATAGGATGAAAATCCCTGTTTACAGTATGACACCCGCAAGGAATATACCTGCAGGTTGTGGATGGGTGGAAAGATGCACAATAAATTTTCACGAACACCACACCTTCATATAGTCAAGGCGAGCGCGCTAAACCTCTGCTAATATCTGAGATAATGAACTTCTTTTCGCTTACCTGCTTCGCAGCCCGCAAACGTTTCCATTTCCTACACGACGAAGACTAGAAGGTCAACCTGTCATCCCCATGACCTGGATAGGGTGAGATATGACACACGCAACGTGTACCCTTCCATCCTATGAATGAAAGATACCTGGGCATTGCTACTCTACACCACTTCCGCGTGGGTACTCATTAATCTCAGAGATCGACAAGAGATCATCCATGCTACCGTTGGTCACATTACTCTGGTGGGACGATAGTATTTAGAGAAGACATACCTGGAGCAGTCCCCAGCCTTGCATAAATCACCCCGGAACTTGGGAGCTGGTCTCAAGTGCAACGCTCAACAGTAAATGACATCAACGTCGAGAATGCCTACAAGCGGTGAAAAGACTGTAAACCGCAGCAAAAGCGCACGTACCTCCCATGCCCGATCCAGTGTCTTGTAGATCTTCCTATTCTAGCTGAATAAATAACTTCAATAAGCCATCTCAGTGGGACATGTGACTCGGTTCCGTGATGAGCAAGTGGCGGTAACATAAGTCCGAATATCGAGAACCGCGGGAGTGGCATTCGCGAGTAAACGGCCCTCTGGAATCGGTGTACAGGCAAGTATAGCTCTCCTCATACTGGGCTCTTATGCATTGTCCGAATCGGCCAAACGCACAAGTCGAAATTTGAAGGTTCCTGAGGTCGCGGCGAAGAGAATAATAAGTCATGCCAAATGCCATAGAGTTCGTGGTACCATCGCAAATCGATATCTTGAGCATGCTGCGTGTAACGTTGAGATACCTGGGATTCCTTGGAGTCGCTGGACACGGACGCAATCCGTTGAGAGCGCAACGCCTTAGACTCCACAAAACAGCAACTTGGCGGTGTTACCCCAAGCCGTATTGCGAATCCACAAATGCATCGGGGAGTATGATGTGAGTTTGCTGATTGCTGGCTATCCCTCTCATTGACTCGTCTGCCAGGCCGCGGAAGCTCTCCCGGAAGTAAATTTGTGGAAGTCCACCGGTTCAAACGTCCACAGGTCACGTGTCGACTCGCCTACCAACGCGCTTTCACCTTGGATTGTTTGCCCGTGGACGTTGCGGGGATGCCACCGCCTAGGCGGGACATCTAACACTTTCACGACGGTTTGGTCTTTACCTGAAAAATTTTGTTCGCCCATCTGCGGTATTAGTGAAGCCGAGCTTGCTGTTCCTTAGTACCACAGCCACCGGGAACAAACAGAGGAGAAAGAGACACTTGCCTTGTCAACGGACACGGGAGCACCCAACCAGCGCTGCAACGACGTCCACTTACATCAATTCGCAAGCTAAACCCTGCAACTACACCAAAATGAAACGAAACGAAACGATGCGATACAGGCTACAGCAAGACTTGAGAAGGCCTTTACATAAACACTTGACCTCCATCTTACATGTCGAGATCTCCCCGGGGCCGACGCTGACGAAACACATTCCCCCGATAGGCTTTTGGTTGTCAGTCTCGATGAGAGTGAGGGCGCGCGTGGGGCCCTGTTGATGAAAGCTTCCGAACGGGACACAAGTCCGAAGTCCGGGTCCACTGCCATCCAGGTTGCGGGTGGCATAACAAACAATTTCACGTACATGATCTCGGTGAGTTACTGGTTCGTCCTTTGAATTCCTGCCAGGGAAGCTGACATATGTCACAAGCCTCATGAAGCCATCCAGGAATGCGATGACTAAGCCAGACCACCGTCTCCCGATGACTCAGATCAGCTGGGGCCTCACCAAGGCCGGAAACTCTGTCATCAATAAGAAAGTTGCTATAACTTTCGTGGAGTTGGATTCCGGAGAGGTACCAGTAGATTGTTCATATTCTCCTGTATCCAGGATTATTAACGTCGATTGCAGTGTTACATTACCGATGACGGAAACGCAGGTGCTGGCCCTATCCTGGGGGTTCGAGCACTGCTCTTTGGTAACTCGATCCCGCTATGAGAAAAGGGAGTTCCGATTGGCTTATATCTAATACTTTTCCCTCCTTTTAGGCTCTACATGCCTGCATACCGTGCCACTTTTAACGTGAAGAACACAGGGCCACGCGATGGCGGGTAGGGCTATTCTCGTTCGCCTCATTCCCTTTCCCCCCACTCTAACCTGAACCTGTAACATCCTTTGTAGATCCACCAGCTTTACCTACACCACCCAGCCTCGGCGATGGAGCCGCCATCGGTCCTGAAGAGATTCACTAACATTGGACTCGAACTTGGTCACACGGGCTATGCGTCGACGATCAAGAGATCGTAGCGTGATCGACGCATAGCCCGTGCGACCAAGCTCGATCTCTCGATCTGCCATCACATTCTCTGTCGGTACGAGTATCGAGACTTCAGGTTGACTGGTACAATTCCTGAAAATGGATCGAAAAACGGACAGGTGCAAGGATAAGATTCGAGGCTTGTCACGAGCAATGATGTTGCGGTACCCTGTAGATACCCTTGCATGTAAATACCGTGTCAAGGTAGACTATGAGATAAAATTGAACTATATCTCTTCCTATGCTCAATTTTCGTCCGCCATACTAGAACACTAGATCCATCAATACGTCACTGCGATGACACGTTGCTCACGAAGGTCATAGTATATGTGTAATCTAATATTATATCTGGAGGTCCTGCGGTAGATACATGATCGGTTCTTCGGAAGTTCAGATCGTTCAGAACCCATAGTCGATAACATGGCTGATTCGTTGACTGATGAAGCCGTAGGTGATGAGCGTCAAATGACGCAAAGATACCTGTCCTCAACTCACCTTCAGTCTCGTTTCCGGGAAAAGAAACGGCGAAGATTCTTCAACCGTGACAA
>JBBPSC010001430.1:0-10023 GCA_038093395.1 Baorangia bicolor | reverse complement strand
CAGTTTGTGGAGATGGATCTTGTCTCCCTTGTACAGCAGTTCCTTCCACTCTGATCGATCAAGCCACCAGATGCAAGGCAGACTGATGGTCTGAAATGCGATAGATGATGCATAGTGCTGTAAGGCATGTATGTGACTGAAAGGGGAGTTGGTCTTCTCTGTAAACCATGGGAGGAGGGTGTCACAGGCTTTAAATTCATCACCATCGAACTGGATAGTGGCCAGGCGCTTTATTTCATTCAAGAAAGTCAAGCGCATGCAATATTGGAATTTGGCAAGATATCCTGTGACATTCTTTGGTTCTTGATGGCCACCATCTTTGTTCAAGGTAAGGAGTGCGAGGAGCTGTTCTGTTGGACAAGGAATGTAATTTGCAGGAGTTCTCTTCCATATCCTTGACCAAATGCAACAAAGTATGGCATGTAGAGCTGGAGAGACATCCATGTGGTTTTGAAGTACAGTCCGGAATACTGCCAACCGTTCTTCCACAACCTGGGATAAGGGTACTTCATAGTCGTCTTGTGATGGTAAACGTAGTAGAAGACAGAGAAGAGCAATGATTGGTTGAATGTACTTGATCATTGACTTAGGATCTTGGTGAGCATGTAAAGGAGTGTTGCTTATTCCACTTGAAAACCTTTGGATTAGGTGGGTGGGGAAATAGGTTGACCAAGATGCTTACTTTGCTTCTGGATCTGGGGAGTTCAGCTTTTGCAATATTAGGTCATCTGTGATGTTCAACAATCCTAGTGATTCATTAAAATAGGTCTCTACTGCCTTCTTGATTCCTGGCACCAATGGGTCCATATCATGTCTGTCTGGAATATCCACCAATGTTTGCAGGACTTTGAGATCATATCCAGCAACATGCTCATGCCATTGTGTAAAGCATAGCCAAGGAGAGATAACATGTTTGTCCTGGGGGACAGGATGGCTGGCAGTGTTGTCAGAGACTTGCTTCTGTAGATCTTTGACAATATTAGAGACTGTGATATTTTAAGAAGGGGGATGGAATGAGGTGGGATCTGAAACATGCCAGAGTACACGAGATGAACCACCCCTATTGAACTGTTGCATCTTGCATGGCAACCAATCAGTAGGAAGTGGTATTTTAGTGTGGACCATTTGGTGATGGACACACAAGCCTTTCTTTGTGCCCAAGACATGAGGACAGAATTGACATGTGAAGCCATCAAGGAGCTTCAAACCTTTGAATGGCATGATAGTTTCATCTGCATCAGTAATTGGTGGCTCTAGGAGGTCTTCATGAAGTTCCAAGAAGTCAATCAGCCTGTTGAAGAAATTTCTGTTGAACTAGATGCCATGATGTTTATGGTACAAGTGACTTTGGACCTGGAATGGTGCCAAGGCTACAAGACAAATATTGCAGCAGAGTGTGGACAAGTTAGGATCAATGACAATATTGATGCCATCCAAAAAGAGATGATATAGTAATCCATCTGTCAAATCATAGATCTGTGATTGTCATGAATATTTACATTTGATTCTAATAATAATATTAAACTCTATACTTACTGGTGGAAATAGGACTTTAGCATCGACTTCCTGATAATCTGCATGATCTGAACCAGTGAGAGGTTGTTTCTAAGACTACCATTAGTCATGGATAGAATGTAAATATAAGGACACTAGCCTGAGCCTGAACAGAAGGAGTGGTATCTTCTTGTGTTACATGAGAATGAATCTAGGCACATAGAAGGTTATACTATAAACAATATGAATGCATGAAATGGTTACAGGATCATCATTTTGGCTTGCTTCAGGCTGGAGTTCAGGACCATGTTTTTGTAATGGTTGGGCAAGTGAAGTGTTTGTGATCTAGCAGACAGGTAAGAGATGAATTGGAGGAATAATGGATATTTACAGCAGATGGATCAACCCAGGTTTTTCTTTTGCGCAAATGTTTTTTGAGACCCTCAATGGTGGTAAATCCTTTTTTTTGAGGACATCCTGAAGTTGAACAATGACAGTCATACAAACCATCTTTGTTGGGAAAGACAGTGATTTCTTGGCCAATTTCTGGGATGGTGAGCTTAGTGCCACTGTTGAGACCAATGGTATATTTCTTTTGATGTTTTGAATAGTCCTTTTGAACATCAAAGGTGGCTTGGCATTTTCCACAAGTAGGCATGATGTAAGAATGTGAAGATAATGAGAAATAGAAGTAGAAGCAGTGAGATGTCAAGATGGTGAGAAGAAAACAGTAAAAAGTCAAAAAGGTCAAAAAACTTCGAACAGTAAATATGTGCAAACATGCTGACTAAGTTGTGTGCACACTGACATACATGCACCAAGCATGTACACACAATGCACACAACGTGCACAGCACAGCGTGCACACTTGCTTCATGACTAAGTGTGCTGACTAAGCTTCCCTAACTTTCACCCTAACCTACAATCCTAATATTATTATAAAGGTTCATTAGGGTTAATGATGATCCCTCCCCCCCCTGTGTGCACTGTGCACACTACGCGCATGCGCGCATGAACATAATTCCTGGGTAAGATTATTAGAAGAAAAGGAGCTTCATACTTTATAAAATAGCCTGATAGATCCATGAGCCATTGGTGTTGTTTGAACTGGCAGTGTGTGTATTCAGCACAGGAAAAGTACTGAGTAGATTTGATGAGAAAGATATGAGTTGAGTAGCAAAAAACAAATATATCCAGTCCATCATATGCCACAGAGCCAGAATATGTAGTGTTACATTGGAAACAGTGGGAGGCATGATTTTTGAATGCATTGTTCAACCATATGTAGAAATTTAAAGGAATTTTGAAACATTCATGGTTTTTAATAGATAGAATCATAAAAGATAGGATAGTCTTTAACATCATATAGGTCATCAGAAGGGAAAGAGCAATCATCAATGACACACAATATAATGAAAATGGTCTTGTCAACAAACCTATAAAAAGAAGAGTGGGAATGCTGAACAATACAGATGAGAACAGGACTCACATGGTACTTGGAAAGGGATATTGAACAAGCCCAAGTTCAGAACAGTTGACATATTGACATTTGAAGCAAAAGAAATAAATGAGGTATTATGTGAAGCTAGACATATTAGGAAATTTTTTGCCAGGGATTATTTTACAGAGAGTAGAATAATTCTGGCTGATAAAATCCTCCCCCACTTTGTGGAAATTGGGGATCTTTGAGCAGACTTAGCTTACCATAATGGCATAGACCACCTACCTCCTACTCCTTGAGCAATACTGAATCATTGGTTGATGTTACAAACAGATCACTCATGAATGCCCTGCTGTGCCCCAATATTTCATATCATATTATATTGGATAAATTCCAACTCCCCTGCACCCACATGGGCATATCTTTACCATGACTGGCATGTGTTACAATTTTCTTCCTTTTTCCTCACCTTCTTTTTGTACATTGCTATGTCACTCTTACATAGTACAGTCAGTCAGCTTCCATCTTTTCTGCTATTCTACTCATCCACACTGACCCTTCCAACTTTAGCCTGATTTCTCTATTGCCTTGAATACCCTACCTTAGACTTAGTCATCTCCTTGTCATCTCTCTCATAATGGCCTGTTTCCCCCACCTTCCACTATATTCTCTTCATTTTCTCTTATGCAACGTGGTCCATGCACTCTCTCATTCCTATATAAACTTGCTCCTTCCCATTTGTACTTCTTCATTCTTGATCTATACAATACAAGCATACAATCTTGAGTCACTTGGAAGTCAAGCTTCCTCTCTTAGTCACTAGTCTCAATTCTTAAAGCATGACTCATCGTCAATGCTTTCCTTTTAGTCCTTAGCCCTCATTCTTGAATATGACTCATCATCAGTGCTCTCCTCTTTGTCCAAGCCCTCAAAACCCAGGGCCTCCTTATACAAAGCCCCAGAGCCCCAGGCATCCTTGCCAGGCTTGTCATTAGCCTTCTTATTCTTATAACTCATTATTCTTATAGCTCCTCAGATGTTGGTCTCTTTGTGAGTATCACCTGTCGAGTGTCCTTGTTGAATGAGCCCCTTTGTATGCTTTGCATAACAGCATGTAGTTAGGTTATGAAGCTTCAATGAAGATTGGTGCTGTCCAACCAGACTTCCATCCTGAGACCTACACATACTTGTTATGGCTATTACAAGCAAGGTTATATTTGACTTGATTGTCCCACCAACCCCAACAAGCATGTCCCTCATACTCTGCTTTCCAACATGACTTGTATCCAGCAGTTGTAGGACCTGGAATCTGGCTCTTATATTGATGCCATTATTCAGCCTACCATTACAGGTCTAACATTTTCCTCTCTTATCTTATCTAATCTTCTTATCTTATTGCATCATGTGATCTCATCAGATCTAATCATCTAACCATCATGAACACTTTATCTTGACTTCAACACTTTTTGTGCAAATGACTAATCACCTATGATCACTCAAGACACTACTTTTACTAGATCTATGATCCACTTACACCTAGCACAATTTCACTGCTTTCACATCTTCACCATGCAGGCTAACTTCTCTTCTGTTCCATTCTACCACACCTCATGTGCACATCATGTTTACCTTCTATTCCATTTTATGGCTATGCAAACCTATGCTGCCACATATATATAGACAAAGCATTTCTCATTAATTGTAGATACAGCATATACACAGACAAATACCTGTTGTAGTATATATACCTTGAATGCAATGCCAGAGAACTCCAGTCTAGTTCTCTTGGTCTTTTCCTCTTAAAAATCAAAGTAGTCTCTTCCTATTCCTCCATTCTTTCTAGTCTAAGTGATTCTAGTGCAACTCTTGAGCTTTAGGCTTTGAGAGTTGTTTCACCCACCTCTGCTGTGCACTACTCTAATTGGACCCTTCCAGCCTCTCCTGCTGTCCCTTTAGCACCAGATCCTGGCCTTGCATAAAGGCAAATTTTGTTATAGGTCTAATATTTTCTTCCTTATCTTATCTTATCTTATCATGTCATGTGACCTCTTATCATATCTTATTGTGAACACTCATCTTATCTTTTGAACTTAGAAACTTTTTGCATACAAGAACACTTACTTCTACTAGATCTACAATCCACTTACACCTAGTATGATTTCACCTTTCCACTTCATCACTGTTGCAATGGCCAAAGAACTCCAGTTTAGTTCTCTTGGTCTTTTCCCCACAAAGCCTTAGTAGACTCAGCACCACCTTCTTCTTTATCTTTCCAAGTCTAAGTGTTCTAGTGTAACCTTAGGGGCATCTTGCTTTTTGGATTGTTTCAGGTTTACATAAATAAGAAAGCAGAAGCCTACTAGCATAATCAGATTGAATCTGAAATGTGTCAGAAAGCAGCTGAAGATTTGTTGAAAAACAGGCAAAGTTAGTGATTATTAGAGATGATTATTGGCACAGACCAAAAAATAGTTTATGTACTGTTCTGGACAAAGTAGAAGCCATTATCAGCAGTAATGGAAAGGACATTGCTACTTTCAATACATAATTTCCTGTTTGTTCTCTTAATTTTTTTGTATAAAATATATGTTTGCATTTCAAAAGGGTGACTCAAAGAGAAAAATCTAAGAGCATGGCACTGGAATTAAAGATAGTGTGCTTAATTCACTAATAAAACAAATAAAAAAAGGTAATGATATTTATAAATTCTCCAATCCCTTTTTTTAATGTATAGTTCCTGGAATACTATTATTGGGTGGTGAATATCACTCCAAGTAGAGGTCCTGTTCAAATGTGGCACCATTTAGTACAAGGCCATGCTGGCAGCACTGCTTCAAAAGCTATACAAACCTTTGTTGACAAAAAATGTGTATACCAGCAATCTCTGCCCCTGTACCCCCTTCCTGAACCTATTTTTGTACAGAATGCTGATAGAAACCCATCCTCTCACAGACAAATTACCCACTATATAATCTTTATTGTTTTTCATAACAGATATTATGAAGGTATAGACACATTTGTGAGTACTCTTGGGATTCATAACTTGATTCTCAAGTATAACTGGCTGTTCCACCATAATCCTGAGATTGATTGGGTCTGCAAGATGGACCAATTTACATGTTGCACCTCCTATTGTAATTTATTACATGCTCATCACATACTGAACCTACAGCAAGTTCCTGTTTCTCTTCAGGTAATTGGAGAGGATATAAAAGACAAGGTGCCAAAAGTATACCATGACTACCTAGACATCTTCTCCATAAATAAATCAGAAAGGCTATCCAAAAAGAAAGCCTGAAATCATGCCATAAATCTCAAACTTGACTTTGTTCCAAAGAAAGATTGAATCATTTCTCTTTTTGACCAAGAAATGGATAAAGTCCAAAGTTTTATTGATAGAGAAATACAAAAAGGTTACTTATACCCATCCAAGTACCCTTAAACTGCCCTTATTTTCTTTATTTCCAAAAAAGATGATTCTAAGTGTTTGGTAATGGACTACCATTACCTAAATGAGGAAACAATAAAAAATAGTTATCTTCTTCCCCTCATTTCCACTCTGATTAATTGCCTAAAGTGTGTTGACATGTTTGCCACATTGGATCTCAGATGGGGTTACAACAATGTCAGAGAAGGCAATGAGTGGAAGGCCACCTTTACAGTGGCTCAAAAAACTGTCCACATGTTTGGACATTTTTCACTAAAGGCAATATTCCCCAATAACCCCTAATCCTTGCCCTATACTATAAGTGTATGAAATGAAGCCCTTACTCCTGGCATTCTATCAATGCAAGGATCAAGGGATTTGAATAAGATCTAATGAAATGGCTGCCATTTCAAAATGATAACTCATGCGGACAGTTTTTTGACTTCAAATTTTAATTACATACATTGGACCCTAGTATGCTGTAATATGGTTACATACATATGGTAAGGGTTCTATTATGTCACCTTTATGTAACTGAGCATCAGACAGCATATATAAACCCCACTATTCCATGTTTATTTTCCCACCATTACTATGAAACCCATCTCTGCTTCTCAAAGAAACAATATCATCTCTCTTTCTCCTCTCTTGGCATTTCCTGTAGGAAAATTGCTTCCCAAACTGGCCTAGGGAAGTCCACAGTATGTCAGGTTCTTCAGGAACTCCAACCAGAAAAGACTAGGCTTCATGGTGGCCGCCCTTCAAAGCTTACTTCTACCAACAAGAGGGCTATTGTTCAGCAAATCATTACTGGCAAGGCCAAAAATGCTGTTCATGCCACTCAATACATCAATTCCATCATTGATTCTCCTGTCTGCCCCCAGACTGTGAGAAATACCCTCAAGGAAGCCTCATTAAAGGCTGTGGTAAAGAAAAAGAAGCCCTTGCTTTCTAGTGGTCACAAGAAAAGGAGGTTAGCCTTTGCTCTCAAATATCAGCATTGGACTGTGGAGGACTGGAAGAGAGTTATATGGTTAGATGAGACCAAAATCAATAGGATTGGGTCAAATGGGCAAGAGTATGTGTGGAAAAGGAAGGGGGAAGGGCTGATTTCTAGAGAGATCAAAGGTACAGTCAAGTTTGGGGGAGGTTCACTGATGGTATGGGGCTGCATAGGATGGAATGGAGTGGGGATTTTGAGTGAGGTGGAGGGGAGAATGAATGCTGAACAGTATGTGATCATTTTGGAGGGAGGATTGCTGCAGAGTATGGAGGAATCTGGGATTCCTGAAGATGAAGTTATCTTCCAGTAGGACAATGATCCCAAGCATACCTCCAAAAGAGCTCAAATCTGGTTTGAGGAGCAGGAAATCAAGCTTCTGGATTGGCCTGCACAGTCTCCAGACCTCAATCCCATTGAACATACTTGGAATCACCTCAAGAGATGTCTCTCAGCTTATGAGAGTGCTCCTACAGGAGTTCATCGATTGTGGGAAAGGTTAATGGAAGAGTGGGGGAAAATTGATGAGGAGCAGTGTCAAAAATGAATAGAAAGCATGCCTAGAAGGATTGAAGCAGTTATCAAAGCCAAAGGAGCTAATACCAAGTACTAGATACCTAGATTTATATCAAGTCAAAAAACTGTCCGCATGAGTTATCATTTTGAAATGGCTGCCATTTCATTAGATCTTATTCAAATCCCTTGATCCTTGCATTGATAGAATGCCAGGAGTAGGGGCTTCATTTCATACACTCATAGTGTAGGGCAAGGATTAGGGGTTATTGGGGAATATTGCCTTTAGTGAAAAATGTCCAAACATGTGGACAGTTTTTTGAGCCACTGTATAATACCAATTGAATCCTATGAACCCATTGTTATGTATTTTGGTATGAATAACTCCCCCCCCACCTTTCAGCAAATGATGAACAATATCTATTATGGGTCTACATTTTTCCCCTTCACATTTTGCTTTTTATCTTATCTTATTACATCATGTGATCCCTAAGGATCTAATCATCTATCTTATCGTGAATGCTCACTTACACTTCATGGACTTAGATACTTTTCATGCAACAACTGCCACACAGTCTGGACACTCAAACCTTTCTCATGGATCTGCAATCCACTTACCCTGTCACAGTATTCACATCTTTCACTTTATTACCATGCTGGCTATTATTACATACATGCTTCTCTTCCATTTGATCCAACATGCCCATCACACATTGTATGCTTCTTAACTTCCATTCTGCCACACAGTGTGTTGGCCTCATGTTATGCTTCTATGCTTCTATTCCATTTCCATACATGCGGACAAAGCATTGCATATCATAGATACAGTGTCAATACTGGTAAACACTGTTGTAGTATATAAACCCCAATAGAGCACTGAAGAACTCCAGTCTAGTTCTTCTGGTCTTTTCCTCTCAAAGGTCCCAATAGTAGTACTCTTCCTCTTCGCCTTTTCGTCTTAGCCTTTCTTTGTGCAACCCTTGAGCTTCAAGCTTTGAGAGTTGTTTCAATATCTATAATGACCTATACATTGTATTAATAGTATACTTAGATGACCTTATGATCTTTACCAAGGACAAGTCCTGAGAAGAACATAAGGGGATAGTGCATGAAGTCCTACAAAGGCTTTGTGACAATGACTTGTTTACCAAGCCTGAGAAGTGTGTTTTCTCTATAGAGAAAGTGGACTTCTTAGGTATGGTTGTATCTAAAGAGGGGGTGGAAATATAGGAAAAGAAGGTTGTGGGAATAATGGATTAGCTGGCTTTCATGTGATTAAAGGGTCTACAAGGTTTCCTAAGACTCTGCAACTATTACCACCAATTCATCAAGGGTTTTGCCAAAATCACATACCCCCCCTTAATGACCTAACAAAAAAAAATGCTTCTTTTGTCTGGGGCCCAAAGCAGTAGGCTGCCTTTGATGTCCTCAAAAACAAGTTTATATCAGCCTTTTTGCTCACCTACCCTGACAAAGACAAGGAAATGAGGATAGAAACTGATGCCAGTAACATCACTATTGGCAACATATTATCAGTAAAATGTGATGATGAACTTTGGCACTCTTGTGCCTTCATTTCTCACTCTTTAAACTCTGCTAAGCAGAATTATCCTATTTACAATAAGGAGCTTCTGGTTGTAATCTGTTCCCTGAAAGAGTGGAGGCACTATCTCATCAGTAGAATGCACTTTGAGATCTTGATTAATCACAAGAACCTTGTTACGGGTCTACATTTTTCACCCTTCACATGTTCACTTTTTCTAATCTTATCTTATCTTATCGCGTCACGTGATCCCTTAGGATCTAATCATCTATCTTATCATAAACGCTCTACTTACATTCCATGGACTTAGAATTGTTTCGTGCAAAGCTGCTTAGTCAGTAGGACACTCAACCATTTCACACGGATCTAAAGATTCTCTTACACTGTCATGGAGTTCACCTTTTCACTTCATCTCTGTGCTGGCTATTGTTACATCATGCTTCTCTTCCATTTGATCTAACATGTGCATCACACGTTGTATGCTTCTCTTCTCTTCCATTCTGCCACACAGCGTGTTGGCCTCATGTCATGCTTCTATGCTTCCATTCCATTCCCATACATGCGGACAAAGCATTGTCATCGTAGATTAGACGTACACAGGTGTAC
>JBBPSC010001429.1:0-10026 GCA_038093395.1 Baorangia bicolor | reverse complement strand
ACAACGTGCACCCCCTCATAAAGCCCTATGCAGACCTGACCGTCAGATCTTCGGCGTATTTTTGGGCAGAATGCATGTATCGCAGTGATATGCCCAAATTGCGAACAAGAAGAACGGAGGTCGAGCGCTGAGCAGTCCAATCGGTCATGATGTCGCCATGATCTTCACACTCGTTCACAGGGATTTCATAGATGGGGGCGCGATATGAATCATCGTGGGTAAAATGCACGATCCGAAGTTGTTTTCGAGCTCGTTTTGACCGAATTGTGTCGACTTCTGATCGGGTCTCTTTATGGGAGGGTAAACGAAAATGTTGGACCTCGTGCTCGTGCAATAACACCTCGTATCATCCGCCTTGTCGTGTCAAAAGCACCGCAAGGACTGCGGGCAACTGACGTGAACCACCTTGCCAACATACTCGACCCCAAGGGGCTTTCCTTTGCATGATCAGGGTCATTCGATCGTTCATTTACAAGGACTCAGGTCTAAAAGACTCCAAGCCGAGTCGAGACGAACACAAAAAAGGCCACCCTTGTAGCTTTCCGACCTGAATTTCCACCAGGGGAAATCGCTACAGCATCATATCACCGTGATCAACGAGCGGACGTAGCCGAGAACCTGGTAACGACCCATCACGACGCCGCCGGTCCACCACCACTTAGGACCTCAGATAACGTGTACGCATACCATGTTTTATGAAGGCACCCTCCTCCCTCCGATACGCCTTGCGAGCCCGTCGTGTGAATACCCATTAGATAGTGGCGCACCCTGAAACGAGGCAGTCCAAGGTCCCTAAGCCTGTTGCGTCGGATCCACAGGGTACAAAGCGCTTTACATTCGACGTGACGATGTTTGACTGCCATCGATGGTAATCACCCCAGGATGACGCTCTGCGGACCAAGAATAGCTACAAGGTTGTGGTAAACGATCGATCACTGAGTCCCCGTGCTCCTCCCGTGCCCCTTCTTATCCTATCCAAGACCATCACCATCCAATGGGACTCCATCCCGCGCAACCCATACTTATTCACCGGCTCTCAGCCGAGGGGTTGGACACGACTTGAGGACGGACTCCCAGGTTAGGATTCTAAACTCTTCATGTGAGTAGATTTCGACCCAGCCTACCTTACCACGGGAGGAGGAACGCGCCTGTAAATGAAACCTTGTTCCATTTTTGAGGCGTTTGTTAGATCCGTTTGGAAAACCTGCTGGACCCCAGGTTGTGTCATAGGTGCCCTTTTGTGCAAGTTTAGCTACAATGCCTCGGAGGTCTGAATCTAGACACGACGCACGGTACCGCGCCTATAAATGCAACTGTACCCTGGAATCGACGAGCGTGTTCTAAAGAAACAAAGAGGAGTGGGATCCGAGACAGCGTATCCGGCAAAGAACTTGGAGAGCGGCAGTGCATCGTGGCGTGACGGACAAGGGTGCATGAGAATGCCGCGATGACGATAATGACGACCACTTTGCACGCCTCGTCCATGTTGCGCGAGGCCCAGTCTCGTGGGAATCGGTCGATGCTGTGGGTGAGTGAGTGGACTGTGCTCACTCGCCATCCGGGCGCCAGCGTGCTTGTCCCTCGAGTTGCCACATACCAAAGCGTGTGGGGCGGGGGATGCGAACGCCCGCACGCTCACAGGCTCGGAGGACCGCGGCCCTCCCACCTTTTCAAAGGCTGTAGACAGACCACACTCACGCCTGAAGACAAAAAAGAGAACAAGGCAGATGGCGTCCCGCCCCTCGCCTCGAGGCATACACGCCGACCCTATTCTTGCCCCAGGTATGAACACGGCGTAGCGCGCAGTTATCGGGTGCTTGGGATCCATCAAGCTCTACCACATTGCGATCATCTCCGCTGTTTACCTTTGAGGGGGACTGGTGTTCACATCGCGAGGCGATGTACACGATCTCGCACGCGTGTACACCGTCAGAGAATTCGCACCTGGAGTCCATCACTTGATGTGACGGAGGTGAGATGGGCGGGGGCGTTCGTCACGGAAGGACGACGAGAACGGACCACGGTCGTTCAACAAATTTAGTGGTCTAAACATATGAAACGACATGCACTCCCACCTCGTCCCACAGTGAGCCTGTATCAGCTCTCATGAATATCGGTTCGGCGCTGTGATTCGTTTTCACGTTTATTAAAACGCTGTACGTATTGAGACCATCATTGGAATAGATCGCAGAACGAAGTCATGTAAAATGAGGGCTAGTTCGGATGGGGGAATGGGATCAATATTCTCGAACGATCAGAGGGAAAGAAGCAGACCGTTTGGAGTAATCGTCTGACACTAAAAATAAGAGATGCATCAGGTCGTAAAGGGGCTGTAGAAGACAAACGGTTGTGGTACTGCTACTCGAGTCTCGACCTGTCTCGACCGTTACCTAGAGTCGACGTGTCCCAATTGTGTGCATGTCTCGCGAACACACACACGAAGCGTTGCCTCGTTCTCTTTCCCCGCAAACGATGGGAATCCATCGCGTCTGTCGAAGCGGAATAGGGAAGAATGCGAGCGAGGGTCAGCCGCAGTGACTGACGGGCTCTTCCTGTCAACACAACCCTTTGGGTGGAGTCGACAAGTTTCATGATCCAAATTCTTCTCACAGCATCGAGTTCCAACACACTCTCACACCACGGCGATCTTAGGGACACCATTATGTACATCCGTCCGTTGGGACGTGGAATGCCTCGTCTGTAAGACGCAGAGCCGATCATGGCCCCAACGCACATTCTCGGTCGTTCTATGCATCACATGACGTCTGCAAGCTGGCTTCCTGGGTAAATATGTGTTACTTCAATGTAGGAGACCCTCGGGCGTCGTGGAAAAGTACGCCAATCCGTCCGCCCCAAACGCGTCTGGTCCGTGTGGGTACAACCCAAACCGAACACGCGCCATGTCGACGGTATTAAGTAGAAGCAGATGGGCAAAATGAACGGCGATGTGCCACCGATGCGGTGATGCGAACGCGCGGGATCCCCACGAGAGTAGGGTTCAGATTCTTCAGAAACACGTTACGGCAGACTTCGACGTTGCTCGATGTAAACTGCCAACCGTCCGGTCTCGGGATGGACATTACCGGACGGATTTGGACGCTGTGGGGAAAAAACTGCTCGAGGTCCGTTCGACGGGGAACGCCATCGCAAGGGCGGTGGTCACTGCCACTAATCGGTGCCGTTTCTGTCTCAGGACATGTTCAAAGTGATCACCGGACATCAGGAGGTGAAAAGTGTACACGGGAACGACTTCAGGTCAGGCCCGTACTCGTCGTGGGAGGGACGACGAAGAAAGAGAAGCGCGAAGTTCCGGACTCGTCCCACAGCAAAGTATTCTACGAAGGTCGGCTTTCCCATGCCATCCCGAATGGTTGGATATGTGGCAGAGTGTTGTATTTGCCAGTGCCACTGGCTGAACGCCTACGTCAGTGCCCGGAGGAGCGAAGGTTGTGCGCAGGCAAGGAATTTGAGCGTGTAAATGACCCTTGGGTGAGGAAAAGCGGATGAAGTAGTGGATTAATAAGGTATAATTAAGCTAAACTAGGATCAGATAAAGTACAAGCAATAAATGCAGCCCTTCACTTTGCCTGCTTGTGGTACACAGTACGAGAAAATGTATGTACGGTAGACAAGCGTAAAATAGTCGTGGGTTATCGTACAACAATGCGAATGGTGTGATCATGATCGTCAAGCAAGAAGAAACAAGGAGCGAAAAGTGCAAAGTGTCATTCGAAATTATAGTCGACGGCGACACGGCATGCTTCAGGGATGTTTGGGCTGCGGCCGTGTTTTCGCAGACTCGGGAGGGATGGGAAGAGGGTATCGCAGGCGGGACAAGGGTGTCCTGTGAGCCTAGATATGCTGTGGCCGTCGCGTGAGCGTGAGCGTTTTGAGGTGTGTGAGACCTGAGGTGGAGATGAGTGGCCTGTGGCAGAGCGGCAAAGAGAGAAAAGACGTACGGTGTCGTCATCTGTTTGATGAGGATTCGTCTTTCGTTTGAGGGGCGATGTCCGTGCGTCTGGGGGGCGCGTCAGACGGCGAGAGGGAGAGGGGCGAGAGGGACGTACCGGACAAGGCGCAGGATGCTTTGACGAAGCCATCTCTCCAGGCATACACGCGCTTCATGCGGGTGTTGTATGTGTCATCTGTCCACGGGATGGGTTCTCGGTCGTGCGAGGAGTCATCTGGGGTGACGATGGAGGAGCAATAGGAGGAGCAGTCCTCCTCGGTGTCGGAGGTGGAAGGATAGGAGGATGAGGAGACAGAGGACGAGCCTGCGGAGGTGGACTGGATGACGGAGGATATGCGGCGTGGTGGGGGCGGCGCCTCGACGAGCTGTATGATCTGTACTGCGTGAGGTTGGCAGACGTAGAGATGGCCTGTATTCGGTTTGAGTGGATCGCAGTCGAGCATATGTACGAGGGAGGAGGAGGAGGCGGAGGAGGGATGGAACATGATAGCGGGCATCTGGGGAGTGAGGAAGAGGAGGGGGAAGAGACAGTGAAATTTATAAAGGGCGATTTGCCACGCGAGCCAACTCGATGGCTGTCGAAAGCACCCCCCATGAGAACGAAGCAAATCGCTGTCTGGAGATCCAAACGATAAACAGCGAGATGGCTACAAAATTCCCTTTTTCGGATATAGATCAGATCTCAGATCTCACCCACTCCATTTCAACACCCGCACTGCTGAGTTCATATATTTAAGACTCCGTCTAAAGTCACGTGTCAACTCAAGACATCCATATTCCCTTTTTCGGATGCCATTTCCCATGCCTGTTCCTCTCTTCCTCGCATTTTCCCATCGTCGTCTTACTTCCGCAATTCCGACTTGATTCCGATATTTCTTGTCCATCTTTGCCCTGCTTTCACCAATAAGTGTTTCCCGGAGCCAAGCTGTACGCTAACACGCCGCGACATGCTTCCCGCGATGAAACAGTAAAAAAAACATTTTAATCTCGCTTCCACCCATGACGCTTGACCCTGTGTGATCAGTACATCGTGCCGTCAAGGTCGCATCGGTGCGAGCCATGCCTCTGCCGCCTCAAACTGGTCAATCAACTCGCGCAACACAGCACCCTCCGAGTGAAGTTGCCTCATGGCAGTCAACGCCTGTAAACGTTCAACACATGTCAGCCTCAAGTCCACTTCCATACCATCATTAACTACTTACGATGTCCCAGAATCGGAAACCTCGCTCCACTTCTTGTTTAGGCAGCTTCACTCCTGGGAACGTTTCTTCGCAGATCTCAAGCGCCATTTGCTTGCATTCCTTCACCCCTTCTGCATTCGGGTCGCGCACCCTCGTTTGGTTGTTCAGGTGCGTTAGCGTGTCCAAGTACACCTTGGCAAGCACCCCAAATCCGGTGTTCACCTCCGCTTGAAAGGGAAGTGATATCGTGATATCAAGCAAGTCGTCCCGCGCCCTTCGCGCATCATTCCGAAGCAGCATGTTCAGCGTCGTTACCTCCAGCAACGTGCGTAGTGCTCGCGTCAGCGATCGCACAAACGAGTTGAACACCAGCAGTTCACGTGACAGCGGAGCGGACCATGATTGTGACTGTAAAAGAAATCCCGTCAGGGACAAACAGCGCAACAACGTCAGATCGCTCACCTTGAAGTTCAAAGGCACGATGCTCAAAACTCTCATCACAAGGAGCATACACGATTTCTCATCGTCTGCAACAGGCACACCCAGACACGTCAGCCGAGCCATCAACGTGAGAGTCTCCTCATACCGGTACCGAAACTTGGCCCTCCACTGAACGCCCGGCCTGACCATAAGTGGCCATGCATCACTCCCGCTCTCACTAGCTCCAGGAATAAATATAGTGGCTCCTGGAACTTGTCGTTCAGGCGTGCTTGTTTGACGGCTGTGTACATGGCTCTTGCCAACGGGGAGTGCATGTGGGAGTTTAACAAGAACCTGGAGTGCCAAACTGTCGGTTCGTGCGTAGCTATCCAACTGGACAACTGTTACTCACCCTCTCAATTCGAGGAATCGCCATATAACGTTGGCGACAACCTCGTCTTTTTTGTCCAGCTGACCAGACGGTAGACTTGATTTTCCCTTGGTCCGCAGCGCAAGCTTTTCCGACGCAGTCGCGCCCAGGCATAATGCGAAATCGATCGTCGATGACTAGGTAACATCACCCGACGGTCAGCGTTAAGCGCGACAGTATCAAGGAACGACCCACGTTCTGTCGCCTCAGTTCTTCCTCCACGATCGCGTAACTCACGTTCCAGCCCGCGACACGTTCCGCGAGTTGCACTGTCTGTGCCGAACTATGTTGTACAGGCTTCTGTCCATGTGGTGCAGGATTCTCGAACCAGAAATTACCCATCACCTTTCGGTTGTTCCAGAAAGTGTGTGCCACGCTGCTGATGAGCGCAAGTGCTGTCGCGCGTGGACCAGTCTGGCCATCGGTAATGACCTCCTTGACGAATCGCTTATACTCAGTGGTTTCACCGTTATCAAGGGGTGGTGGTTCAACAACCTGTCCACTCGTCAACCAAACGAGCGCTTGAGGACCCAAGAGACCTCGGGACAGATAGAAATAGACTTCATCCGGTAGTCGGTGAGTAAAGATCTCGTGCAAGTCCGAGGGGATGTCCGCCGCAGTCGGATGGTGGGGATGGTGATTCGGATGACCGTGGGTAGGAGGCGTCGTGATGACGAGAGGAAGCGGTACGACAGTCCCTTCGGACGAGAATATCAGAGAATACTTGATCATGGAACGTGTCCGAGCATACTGATCCGCGTATTGTGTCGATTTGACACCGTGGTGCTCTGAAAACGCGGTCACGGCGGCGTGTCCAGACTTGTAGTACTTGACCATGTCGACTGTGGCTTTGAGCGCTTGGTCATGCATGTTGGGGGGGAAGGTTGGAGAGTGTTCAAACCCGACTAAAATTCCAATGTCGAGGAATTGGTCTTCGTTGACACCGAGGTCATTCAGGATGGAGCGCTTCGAGGTAAACGTGAACGACGGCGTGCTAGAAGTGAGATCAAGAGAGGTAATCAATTTGTCCACGCCCGGATAGAGCAAGGTATCGGTTGGACCATAGATTGCATGGATATATGATTTGGTGTGTCGGAGGAGATAGATCAACTTTGAGCAGGGTGAGCTTCATGCATGGAAGCTGTGCACACGAGAACGTACCTGTGCCCAAGCAACGTATGGCGCAACAAGAAACTCGACATTGCGGTGCCTAAAGATACGAAGAACCATGCGCCAGAGATCCCATTGAGCAAGACCACTACGGCCTTCAAACAACTTGATGGCGCCATCCTCATGGCCGGCTTCATACTTGGCCCACGCATCTCTCCTGTCTCTGCAAGCTTCGTTGTATTCGGCATGATGTTGGTATTGTTTCCACCGCTTGGCAGGAAGCAAACCAGGGAAGACAAAGACTGGCTTGATATGAAGTTTTTCGAGGGCACGAAGATCGGCTTCGATACGCTGGGTCAGGGCGAGAGGAAGACCACCTGTGGCGGCGAGAAGGGGTTCGCGCGAAGGTGGATTATCCGTGAGCTGTTGCAAGTAATAGGACGCATCAATCCCAAGACGCGAGTCGGATAAAACGCTCAGAGGAAATGTTTGCAAGTGCTTCCGTTCGCTGAGGTAGTCTGCAACAAACATGGTTGCCATCAGCCATTCGTCGACCAGAAAAAAAAGCTGTCTATCAAGCTCACTTTCCAGATGTTTGATGGGCATGGTCGGTCAACCGAAAGTCTGCAAACGCCAAAAGGGCTTGAACAACGTTGCACACAACGTCGAGAGAACCAACCTTTCGATTACATAATCAAAGGTATCTTCCCATCTCCTAAGTGCTTCACTCGCCAGTTCGCAAGACACTCGCCCGAGTAACAATTCAATATGATCCATCCACACATCCCAACTATTCCGATGTAAATCCACAAGACTGTTTATCTCCGTCTTGTCACTGAAAATGGAAAGACGGGGTCTGCGCTCGTCATTCACACTGCAAATTGCAACGAGGCCGAAGTACCGCTTAAGCTGTGGCTGTCTGCCAGACTTTGGCGAATGGCCGCTGGTCAGTTCCCCTCCCACTCCGTCCAAGGTTGTACATAACAGGGCATCACTTTGTTCACGTGAGTTGCGCTCAACAAGATCTTCCGTGAGTATCTTCCACCTCGTAGAGTTTAATATGGCTTCTGCGGACTTTTTCGCCCCTTAAGAACTCACGGGATGGTTCACTGTCCTGCCGAGATGTCAGCACTACTTCAGCATTACATCTTCCCGACATGGGTTCGATGGATATTCTCACACTTTTGTTCAAGTTACCTATCTCAGGACGCTTCCCGTCGGCGAAATTTCATGGCTACTGCTTCATGAATACGATACTGAATATCCGCCCGTGACATCATATGTGCCGCTAGATAGCTTCCTCTCCATGCACGTGGATAGCCAAAAACACCGGTCCATTTTCCCGGATCTCAGCCAAGCTCGGGTGGCTACTCTGCTCACGCCACCTACAATCTTCATCCTTGGTACCAAGCGACGTTGCTCACGAGGGGAGTTGATAAATGGCCGAATCGACGTGTCTTTGGTCTCACCTGCTCTCGTTTCTTGACACGTAGTGCGTCGCGAGCTCACTACTCTTTTCGCACTACCACTTACGAGACCTCTCCCACTAGCTGGAGCCTTGGCGAGCCACATGCATGAGAACGAATAACATCATTTGCGGGTTGGTGACATGTACCCCCCCACCGTTCATCTAACTAAATTTGACCAGAAATAAACTTTGTGGATGGCCTCTAGATGCGGCGGAGTTGGTAGGCCGCATCTGTGCAATGTTCCGTTATCCCTCGTTTCGGTTCAAAGGTAATTTCGGTTTGTTTTTCTGGACGACATTGGTTCCGAGAGACACATTTTAGGCTGAGTACTGTGAGGCGTGATTGATCCTGGCCCAGTTCTCCGTGTTTCACTTGAGCCGGTTCGTTTAATCAAGTGCCTGGGTCAATCACATGCTGAACGCCAGTTCGTCGATTGTCAATATCATGTCTTTCACTGTGGGACACCGGTCTCATGAGGACCTGGCCGTCTTTTTGAACGTGTCGTTCGATCACAGGACAGACAAGGCAGGAACAACGTCACTTTGGAAACGATTCTCAAGAATGAAATCTTAATCTTTTCCCGACATCTTCGTACCCACGATACTTTTGCCAAGTGCTGATATGTCTATCTGATAGTTTTGTGCACAACCACAATAACGTTCTGATCTGGCGAACGCGGCGGAGCTTCTTGGAATGCATGAGAATGGCCTCCACCAGGTGGTACACGGATCCAAGGTTCATTGGAGGATGATACTGCGCCTGACCATGGCCTGTGATTCCGAGTAACGCCACAGGCAACGATCATTTACGCATCGTAGAGCAAAGCGACCTCAGTTCCTGTTATCGACGCCTTCCAGTGTCGAGGCCTTGAGTACCGTGGGTTTTCATTTCGACCCCAACCCCATGCATGATGCAACATCATCGTCTTCTAACACCGCTGTTAAGCGCGCCCCCACTATCCCGCGATGGGTCGAAGATCTCGGGTCAAGCTCGTAACGAATTGCGTGATTCGTTCCACATGCTTGGGACGACCCTGTGTTGCTCAACGGCTCATGGCTTTCCGTCATACGTGGGCCTCTCGACCGTGTTGCATACGTACCTGATAAGATTCTCACAGCCCGCATCACGTCTCTGCGAAATTGGAGGACGCAAGAACGGACTGTTCCGAGCCGATATTTTGCCATGGCGCGCGCGAGCTTGCATGACAGAAAAAAAAAAGCTCCTAAACCCGTAAGCGAACCGTGCGCAGTCTTGCTTCAACACAGCCTAGGGGGGGCTGTTTCGTGCTCCGAATGCGGCGGACACGATCCAGTTCGTGAAGACCGGTTGTCTCACGTCGATACGGTATGTGCCCATCGCAAATTCCGATGGGACGGGGTGTCATGTGCACAATTTCCTGTTTTCTTCTCTCGTTCTCGTCACTTCACGTACGGTTATTATTCGTAC
>JBBPSC010001428.1:0-10029 GCA_038093395.1 Baorangia bicolor | reverse complement strand
GAGACGAACCAGCTGAAAAGAACGCACGGACAAGGTTCTTGTACTGCGTGATAGGCAGTTTGTATTCACTGAAACCCGGTTAGAATTGTCCTGCACGAGCGACTAACATCACGTTGACGCACAAAAAATATTATGATGTACTATCATCGTGGAGAGGGCGTGTATTGCCAGCGACTTGAAAGCGGTGTCAGTCGACGTGACCCAAACGACGTAAGGATTTTAAGAAGAATTCGTCCGAGTCCAGCAGGTAAGAATTGACAACTAAAGCGCTGACATGATCTTTCATTCTAGTGATTGGTATTTCTCAGGGTGGAGCGGTTGACGCTGTCGAGGACAGAAGGCGGTTCAAACTCCGTCGAGCTCAAGTCCCCTGGTATTGATCATTCGAGAGGTCTCTTTGTCACGTTTCACTATGGTGGATCGGGAGAATCTTGGCTGCGAACGACATTGCCACGGTATGCTGGTCCTTCCAGAGGGCGTCCTGACATCTAACCTGGACGACATCCTGGAGCATTCGTTTGACACAGTCTCCATTCCTCGTTTCACCCTGTACGTGCACATATCCCGCTCAGCCAATGCATCCTCCTACAGCCGCCCTCCTTTTGCGCGGGAAGGGGACGTCCCCAATGCCATGTCCACGCCTATCATCTCGCCGACACTTCCATCCACGTTACATCCCCCCTCTGCTGACTTTATGAAAATGAACTCACCCATCTATCCACTCTCCACTAAACGAGTCCGCTCTCAAATTGTCTGCGCGGAACATTTCGTGTTGTCCGGTCAGGTGCATAGGGCTAGGGTCAACGTTGTCCGTTCCCCAGCAGTCTGGACTGCGGACACTGATAACTGGGTAGAGGGAGTGGGGGGGTGGGTTGGATGAAGCAGAAGGTGAGCAGGCCCCGTCGCCTCCACCGATTCCCTAGATCTTTCTTGTTCTCGCGCACGTTGGTTTTCAGCATCGTTTTGACCGTAACTTGCTCGTCCCATCCAGACATACGACTGCATTCCCGACGCCAGATCCCCCTTTTCGGCATTGTGGCAATCTATACACCGCATCGCATCGATAACCGCGCTCCCTGTTCGGTCTATCGTCATCTTCGCTGATGGAGTATGGTGTTTTGGAACAGGACTCAGAAGGATTTGCATGTATCCTTCGTGTTTGGAGCTGAATGGTGTACGTGCAAATAATCCAGCCGTTTCGAAGGAAAAAGAGCCTGGACATCGTCGCAACGCAGTGCCTCTTTCATTCGTTATGTGGCACGTTTGATCTCACCCTTTGGTTCGAGCTCGGGCGATGCACCCACAATCTTGTAGGTGGCAGGTGACCATATCCCGGAAGCATCCAATTCCACTTTTCACCGCTTCACCGATCTGTTGCACCTGTCCTTTGGCGCGCAGTGACCATCATTTGATTGATTTCCGACAGTGCATGACTCATGTTCCACGTCGTTGGAGAACCCAGCGGTCATTCCCTATTCCAGCTCGTCCGTGACTCTAAACCGTACGATTACGTTCTCTGTTCTTCTTCTTTATGATAGTACATCATTCTCATCCTCGACTGAATGCAGAAAATCGCCTAATACCCACCCGTGACGTCGACCAACAAGATAATCCAACTTCCAAGATGGCCAGGGAGGGGGGCGAGCAATACTCACAGGAGGGGGAGAAACCAGGCTTGCGAAGGCTGTGGAGGTCGGACCTTGATGCCATCAGTGAGACGCATTCAGGCGTGTTCAGCTTCAGATCCGATCCTGTATTCACACCTCACTGAACACTTCCTCCCAGTCACAACCCCGCCCGCCGATAGAGGGAGTGGAGAGTACGTCGAAGGATGGTTGGGGTCACATTCGACACGAGCACACAGGAAGTATGCGGAAGGGGAGACATGAGGCGAAATGTTTTGAGGCATTGCTAGCCGAGAGAGCAGACGTTCCTGTTGGTGGGTCTTGCTGTAAGACCATTGTCTTGATAGTCTGTCATCCTGACTTGGGTCTTCTCGGACTAATGTTGGAACAATCCTTGAGCCAGTTGCATTAGCCCCCTGGCCCGGACATCCTTGATTCCAGTATCTATCTGGCCCTTGGGTTTACAAATTTCAGTCAATCTTGGCCCACTCAATGCCACGACACGCTTCCTGATTATCACGGTTCAGATCACTCTTGGTAGAAGCAACCGTGGTTATCTCCATCACTTCCGCAGCTCCTCCACCAACATGGCCGTAGATGAGCGTGAGTTTTGTGGTATTGGTAGGGAGACACTGTTGATTCTCGCCATCTGTTAAATTCTAGGTTACCAGCCCATTACCCCAAAGTTACCGGTAGGTTGACGTGGATCACGTGAGGGTATTATTCCAGAGGCATCCTACGATAAAATGGCTCATTGGTCTTCAGCTTGGGTGCATATCAATGAAGCCAAGATATACAGTAATCCAACTCGTGAGTACCTCGGGCTGAGTGCGGGCGTGAAACGAGAGCTGATTAGGATCGATATTCAAATGAGCGACAACGAGGCGTTCGTGATCTGTTGTAGCGCCTTGAAATGAACCAATGGTAGAAATGCCGCATTGACCTCAGTGATGCAACTGCGCTGGTGCCACAGCTTCAAGGCTTCTTCCTCATCACGGGAGGTGGTATCATCATGACCCTACATCAAAACTATGATTCAATCTTTTGACTGTGAATGTCCTGTGCTGTTTACACGATGACTTTGTTCTCTGCGCACCAACAAAGAAGCTCTCGCATTGCCTTCCGTCAGTATGTCTCCATCCAGTATTGCATAATTTCCGAATCTTGTGGAATTGTGTCTCATTCTTTGTTCCAAACGAGTTTTGAAGCAAATAGTTAATATGCCTGGTAGACGATATAAGTGCCATGGGAACCAAAGGCCAAACCACAGGAAACCTCCCCTCCTCGACTCTCGATCTTTGCTTGTTGTTAAACAGTCAAACATTCCTGTCTCTCTTGCGCACATCATGACCTCCGATTTGCAGTCTGCTTTGGAGCTTATCCAGATGAATAACTATGTGTCCCGTACGGTCGCTCATAACTTCGGTCAATGATTAATCTTATTGACCAGCGCAGTTGTTGTTGTCACTGTTGTCATATATGATTATGGTAAGTGGTGCTTTCGTGCACACTATCCTTATCAAACTGAATTGACCGTTGCAATTCTACCACTATAGTCCTCACCCTTTCGAGAGAGGTATGTTATTCTGCTCTCCACATCTTATTTGTTGGCTAGCAATATTCAAAGATAGACTATGTTTGGGTAATGAGCCAACAATTATGAAACAAGCACGAAGTTCCTGACAGTCCGACAGCGCAGACCCTGGACCCGGGTCTCTACAATCTTTGTTCTAGTGTGTATGGGACACTTCATTGCACATATTCCGAATTGACACTTCCATAGATCCGCTATGTTGGTCTTTGTTGGGCTATGTAGGTCTATGGTTCCTGTAGTACATATCAATTACACCACTAAAAATTGATCCGTGCTCAAGTCTCAGTGGTCTTGGTATGTTCACAGTTGAATTGGTAATTGAGCTGATCAGATATGTTTGCAGTTGGTAGTACCTTTGTCCCTGGTCCTGTCATAGTCAGTTTCTCTTGCTTTGTGCCTTGTCTGTCTTTAATAATTATCTTATGGACTGTGGTAGACGTAGGCATCCAAACTCAGGTTGCAAACTCTGCTGATAACAGATCCATAGGTGTAAGTACATTAATTTAACTTACTGCCTTTCACAATTTCAGGATGAGACATGGATATTTTCAAGGTACTGTACTCGTTCTGGTAATTGACTGGGGGTTCCAAATATTCCTTATCGCTGCTGATCGTGAGTTATTGTATCCGTAATTCCATTTCCCCCAACCATGATTTCAATTACAGTTGTGATGATCCTGCGGGTGTATGCAATGTGGCATCGATCCAAAAGGATCCTCTATGTTCTGCTGTTTATTTTGGTGCCACAGGTTATTGTTTCCTTTGTTGTGGTAGGTATCTACTGCAATCCCAATACCTACCTCTCAGGTATGTCTCGAGCTATACTGCTTGTGGCACTGCAATCTCACCCAAGTGGCCCTTCACCTGCCACCCTTTTCTCCAGTTACAATTGTCCAAGTTATCAATCTCTCTTTTTGCAATTCCTCATGGGAGAACATCTCAACCATGTTCCACTTGTGTGCTGAAATCCCGCGGTTTGTTCTCGGTGCTACACTTTTTGTTCTCGCTGTCATCCAAACCTTGAAGCAGTCGGTTGAGATGTACAAAGCGACCAAGCAGTGGCAGCCTAACCGGTACATGCAACTACTCATGAAAGACGGAATTTTTTATTTCATTGTGTACGTCACCATTTCCCCTCTCGTTTCAATTCGCCACCATCACATTCTCCTGCTCATCTTACTCTCAAGTACGCACAAAAAAACTAACTGGGATGTTTTGCCCTGACCTGCTAGGAACTTGCTTTTCAACATCATTTCTGCAACTGAAAACAATTTTACAACAAACAGTACTGTCACCCTCTTTCTCTTCTCGGTTTCTTATACAGCCATCTGCCCCATCATGCCTCGGTTCATCATCAGCGTACGAGAGCTGTATGACCGCGACCTCTGTGCCCGCTGGCAAGGGGATGACACTGGATTCGGTGTCATTTCGCAACCGAATGCCAGTCAAAATGCAGCCATGTCTGGGATTGCATTCGCAGATGTCTCTCCGGGGCAGGGTCAGATCGTGGAAGAGGATGCGGACGAATCGGAGGGGATTCGACTCCAAGTGTTGGGAGACGGTACACGTCAGGTTTGATCGAGGATTTTGGATTGGAAGTGGAGATGAGCACGAGCGCTGGGTCATTGGTTGTGGGTAGTAAAGGATCGGGGTACTTCGAGAGGTGGTTCGGATATTTATTTAATTTATCTATGCCTTTCCCTGAGCTCTATGTATCTCCTGATGAAGCACAATGTAGGAATCGTTCAAAGGAGCGTCTCCTCTGCCCATGAGTTGGTTCTGTGCGGCACAGTTTCAGGCGGTACACAAGGGTAGAAATTAGCACGTTGTTCACATTAATCGAGGGCTACTACAGCGTGTAGGGTACAACCAAAGGCTACCAAGCCTGAGGATATGGGTTGTCACAACCGCAACGTCGCGGATGCATGAACTCGGGCATTCGATGGTCTCCCTGTTCCCTGCACGCGCAGCATCAATCCATGGGTACATGCACTAGAATGGTGTCATGTTCATTCGTTGTGCAGTTGGCAAGGTCGCCTTTCGACTCAGCATTGGAATCACCTCAAATCGTTATCGACGCACATCGAACAGAATGTTCCTGCAGACTGTACGATGCGAACGAATCTGCAAAAGTCCAGGAGAATGCCAAGCACATCCATAAGTGGGCTAAGATCATTGGATACACTAACCCATACCTTTAGTGGGCCAGACGCATGGATTAAGCTGTAGGCATAAAAGAGTCCAAGCCCGTCAGCATAAATGATGCATAAGTTCTTCACGCTCGCGGTGTCTCGGCACGGGTCGTTGACGTATGAGAATGAGTCTCGTTAGTGTAACCTAGTGAATAAGCCCCTCCGACATTACCTTGCTGCATATCCAGTTCGGGTTCAACGGCGGTGCAATTTCCTGGTAAGATTATCCTTGAGCATGAAGAGCGATCCTGTTGTCGACTCTGCAGCAGGGCAGGGATACGTATTGACAGATAATTGAGCAGGCTGAAATTTGATTATTGGGTTGGACCGACCTGATATGTGAAAAACGGTACACAAACGTGACTTTGCTAACTTTGGAACATGCGATGAGCCTAGTACTCATCGACGTCTTGGCCTTAACTGAGGTAAATTGGGTTAGTCGACTGCCAGTCGCCTAGAGCGCCGATATTCCAGACTCAGACACGGCGAGGCTCTTTCAGCAGCGGTACTCGTCGCTCAAGAAACGGCTGGGTCGGTGCCAGGGAAATTGAGGTATGGTGCTCATTCGCCATCAATTTATTTTCAGCATGAGAAAAATCCTGGGAGAGCTCAGCGGACTTGCAAGATCTTCGAGCAAGGCTCTTGTACTGCATGATAAGCAATTTGTGTTCACTGAACCTCGTTAGATATGTCCTGCACGAGTGACTAACATTTCGGCGACGTACGAAAGGGCATCATGACATAGAGTTCAACTTGGGGCACGTGCTACCTAGTCATCAAAAGCGGCGTCAACCTCGTCCAGCAGGTAATGATTGATACCTGAAGCGCTTAATTCTAGTGATTAGGACAGTGGTGAGCAGTTGAACGTCGTCAAGGACGGAAAGCAGTTCAAACTCCGTCGAGCTCAAAGACCTGGTCTCCCGTATGAACGATGTGAGTCTCTCAAGTTGTTGGATTTTGCTATGGTGGCCCGTTGGAAGAACTTGCCAATGGTTCTACCAGAGGTCGTCCCGACATCTAGCTCGAACGACATCCTGACTGCTCTGTCCGCAAGCATTTGTTCGAATAGTCTTCATCCATCGTTTCACCCTGTACGTGCACATTCCCACTCAGACAACTGTCCGTCTACGAACAGGCTCTTGTTCTGCATGATAACCAATTTGTATTTACTGAAACCTGGTTAGATTTGTCCTGCACGAGCGACTGACTCATCTCGTTGACGTACGAAAAGGTATTATGACCTGCCTTCATCATGGAAGAATTCAAGACTAATGACTTGAGAGCCGTGTCAGTTGATGGTGACACGAACGAACGGAACGATGTCAGGTTTTTTTAGAAGAATTGCATATCTCGTCCAGCTGCAGTAGGTAATAAACAGCTGAAGCGCTGACTTGACAATTCCTTCTTGTGGTTAGGACAGGCGGCCAAGTTGATGCCGACGTCGAGGGAAAGCAGTTCAAACTCCGTCAAACCTTGAGATCCACCTCACCTTCGGGCAACACTCAGGCTAGCCCCAAGCCCGCCACATTGTCTGTCTGGTCTCACGTAGGGTCCATTCAAAGGTATTTATGCAGTCTCTTTGTTGCGTTTCGCTATGGCGTCTGGGAAGAATATTACCATCTTGGGAGGAAGCGGCAACGTCGCTTGCCCCCCAACATCTAACTCGGACCTCACCGCGTGCTTCGTCCGTATACGTGAAGGGGATCCCCAACGCCATCCCCACGCCTATCGTCTCGCCGATGCTGCCTTCCGCAGTTGATCCATCCCTGCAGAACCCCTACCTTTGCCGACTTTTTGAAAACGGACTCGCCCATGCGTTCACCCCTGCCGAATTGGTCCGCTCTCAAATCACCTGGGCGGGCAAGTTCGTCCGATGTAACCTGCTAATCCCATCATGACTTGCGACACATCGGATACCCCCTTTTGGCACTATGTGCAATTTATGCACCGCAATCGCATCGATACTCGCGCTGCCCGTTCAGACTAGCCTCCTCTGCCAGGAGTGTGGTGTTTCGGAACGCGACTCAGATGTCCGTTATAAAACCTCTGCATAGACGGTGTATATACAAATCATCCAGCTGTTTCGACAGAAAACAAAATGTGAACATCGTGGCAACGCAGTGTCTTCCGCGCGTGGCACATTTGATCTCACCCTCTGATTCAATCAAAATTTCAGGAACTGCACAGAGTTGAAGCGATGCATCGATGATCCTGATAACCTGTAAGTCGCAGGTCACCCTCTTCCAAGAGCACCAATGGCGACGCCGCTTTTCACTGCCTTACCGTCCTGTTGGCATGTGGTGACCGTCTTCTTGGTTGATTTCTCACAGTACACGACCCATGCTCCATGTCATTGGAGTCCAGCAGTGATTCCATATTCCAGCTCGCTCGCGACTGCTAAGCCATATGAATATGCACACTCCTTGTAGTCCATCCTTCTCATCCTCGTCGACTCGGTTCAGTAAAACACGCTACCCCTGGCTGTGACATCGACCAATAAGACAGTCCAGGAAGACTGGAGGGACACCAGGGTGCCCCATCGAAAGAGGGTAGGGAGCAAGACATACAAAAGGGGGAGACACTGGGCTTGCGAAGGCAGTGGAGGTCCGACCTTGGCATCATCAGTGAGACCCATTTAGACATGTTCGGCTGCAGACCTGATCCCGTATTCACATGTCACTAAAGACTCCATCCCAGTCCCAACCCCGTCCCTACCGCTAAATGGGATATTTCGAGGCATTGTAAGTCAGGAGAGCAGATGTTGCTGTCCGCCGGTCTTGGCATGAGGCAGTTTGTCATCTGACATGGGCCTTCTTTGAATGATGTCGGAACGATTCTTGAAGTAATCGCGTCAAACCCCCAATCTGGAACACCCCGCGATGTCCTCCTGGGCGGTCGCGTGTCTGATTCCAGTATCTATCTGGCTCTCGGGCTTAACCCAGAGGTGACAGTCTCCAACCTTCGTTTCACCCTCTATGTGCCCATTCCTGCTCAAACAATACCTCCACATCCAGCCGTCCTCCTTTTGAGCGGGATGGGGATATCCTCGCCGTCACATCACGCCTATCATCCCACTGACGCTTCCATCCATGTTTCATCCCCCCTCTGCCAACTTTATGACAATGAATCCACCCATCTGTCCACTCTCCACCAAATGACTCCGCCCTCAAATTGTCCACGTGGAAGGGTTAACCGTGACTCCACCGCCTCCTGTAGGCCGCCTCCATATGCGTCTCGGGCATCCACATACCCGGCCGAGCGACAACGTTACGGCACAGTCGATGATATGCAAGAACAAGGGGTCTTCGCATGTGAAACTGATAGACTTGGTTGTGGGGCTGGGATTACTCCCATCACAAACAATGTGCATTTGCTGTTTACGCGAGCTTTGCAGGCAGGAGGGTTATGGATCACGATCTCACGAGGGTCTTCTTTGACAGGTAGCCAGGCTAGTCAAGCATAGGTCTTGGCCCCTGCTTACGTTGTCGGCCGTTGTTCGTCCATCCGTCTAGGATCTCTCACCCGGGGAGTTGTCAAAGGCACAGCTTTCGATGTCAGTGTTTATGCTGGCGAATTCACCGTCGCATTTGGTGTTGTCGGTTCAGGTGTAGGGGGCCAGGGTTCGGTTTGTTCGTCCCCCAGCATTCCGGGTTGTGGACACCGATAATTGGGTAGATGGGGTGGGCGAGATGAAGCAGAGGGTGAATACTTTGGCCCCGTCACCACCACCGATTCCCTGGCTCTTTCTTGTTCTTGCGCACGGGTATTCAACGTCGTTTTGGACTGTAACCTGCTCTCCTATCGTGACATGCAACTGTATTCGCAGGGCTAGATCCCCCTCCTTTTGGCACTATGGCAATCGATACACTGCATCCCGTCGATAACCGTGCTCTCCGTTCAGTCTATCGTCATCTTCCCTGATGGAGTAGGGTGTTTCGGAATGCGACTCAGACTTCCATTATAGAACATCTGCATAGATGCTTCGTGTTCGGAACTAACGTACGGTGTACGTACAAACAATCCAGCTGTTTCGGGGGGGGAAAAAACCTAGATATTGTTGCGACGCAGTGTCTCTTATATTCGTCACGCGACGCCTTTTATCTCACCTTTTGGTTCAATCAATCTTACAGGAACTGCACAGACTTGAAGTGATACATCGATGATCCTGGGAGCCTATAAGTGACTGGACCCAAAGCATCTATTTATGCTGCATTTCATGATCACTGCCTGATCGGCCTGTGATGGAGAGTGCGTCGAAGTACCCTGGGCCGAGTGCGGGCATGAAACGAGAGTTGATCAGGGTCGATGTTCAAAAGAGGCGGTTGTAACGTCTTGAAATGAACGAATGGTAGATTTATTCTTTTGACCGTATTCATCCTGTGCTATATACTTGCCGAGCGCTGGACAATTATACGTCAATATTTGTTCCGAACAAACCTCGAAACAAATTGTTAGTATGCCGGGTAGATGATATAACTGCCACGAGAACCCAAAGCCGATCCACTGGCACTCCCGCTCTGTTCGAGCCTCGATCTGTCCTTATCATTAAACGGTCAAACATTGTTCTTTCTCTTGCGAGTGTCATGTCCTCCGATTTGCAGTCTGCTTTGGAGCTTCT
>JBBPSC010001427.1:0-10035 GCA_038093395.1 Baorangia bicolor | reverse complement strand
AGTCAACTCGCTACGCAACCAATCCCTCGCCTGGACCAGCGATAGCGAGCGACTCTTTGCCTTATCTGACGACGGCGGCATCAACTGTCTCGACGTGTCCACTGGGATAACGCGCTTTCAATGGCCCATTCACAGCACCGACGAACCCAGGTGCATTGCCCTGGCAAGCAACGGTACATTCATCGCAGCTTCTGCAAAGGCATCGGTCTCTTTCTGGGACACTACGACGCACAAGCAAATCGGGCCTGTCGTCCATGATACAGCTGACATCTGGTCCATGGCCATCTCACCAAAATACGAGCTTGTGACTGGAGGAGGCAAAACAATCAGCCTTCGAAGACTGTCGGATATCGTTCCTCCTCACTATTCAAAGGTAAGTACTGGATCAAAAGCTCGATGCGTGAGATGGCTCGTTAACTTGTTGACTCCAATAGACATTTGAGCAAGGAATATGGCTCATGAAGGATGAAAAGGCTGATCTCGAAAAGACAATCAAGTCCCTTCGGGCACAGGAGGAGACCTCAAGTGCGTTTATTACCACCGAACTCGCATGTCGTTGACATCCACGTCCATTAGACAGCAAAAATACGCATCTCGAGAAAACCGTCGAGCAACTGCGTAATCAACTATCCGACTCCCAACGTACAGCCAATCAGAAGGAGGACAACCTCAACGGAACCCTCAGATCCCTTCGTGCACGGGAGGAGATCTCGAGTGGGTTTATTAGCACCCTGAACTCGCGTATCGTTGACATCCATGTCCAATAGACAGCAAAAACGCCCGTCTCGAACAAACCGTCCGGCAACTCCGCGCCGAGCTCGCCGACTCCCAACACAAAGCCGATAGCGTTTTCCAGCTCCTCCGTGCTCACGAGCAGAAACATCAATGCGAAGCTCTGTATACCGGAGGCCGCATAATCGACGCTGCGGTGTCTCTTCTTGAGTTCACGAATATCGTGAGCGAGGAGGTCAGAGCCAACAAGCTGATAATGGACTGGCTTGCCGGTGAGTTTCTGTGTTGTACATTAAAAGAGAGTATTCAATTCATACTACCAGAGTTTATGAACCGATGTATATCGACGCTGGAAATAATTGGTGATGAGGCGTCGAGCGCCGAGAAACATGAGGAAGCCCTTGCAACTTACTCGACGGCGTTGTTGCTCAGTCCGTTGCCTCCGAACATCTTACTAATCAAGTGGGCGAGCACGATGTTGATTCGTGGCTCAGTGAAAGAAGCATTGGGTTCTGCTGCGAAGGTATGCTTTCTATGATAGTTTGAATGTGGATATTGACATAGTCTTTTGGACCAGTTCAAGCTTCCGAAGTTTGACGTTTATCGGGTGATTTGCGACGTTCTGGAAGGGGACGATCACGTCATGGAAGCATTCGAGTGTTTCCGACAGATGCAGAGCGAGCTAGGAGAGGACACGAGTATCGACGACGAGCGAGCACAGTGGGAACTCAGTGAGTGGTCACGTGAGCGTGCAGCCAAAGATTGTCTGAGCATTCGACACAGGTTTTCGACGGCGATTTATAGAGAAGCTAGAGAAACTCGCCGACGCGGCGATGGACTCTCGGAGCTACAACGAAGCCGCCGAACACTTTTCGACCATACTGTCGCTCAACCCAGTCGACCGCATGGATATCCTCATCAAGCGGAGCAATGTACGAGCTTCGATGAACTCGTGGGAGGAGGCACTGAGTGATGCCGACGAGGTATAGTTCATACCTCATATATGATCAGACAGTATTCAATAACAGATCGCGCAGGCCATCAAGCTCGACCCATCATCTCATCTCGGCTACGAGCGGAGGCATGCAGCATTACACGGGGCAAGACGCCATGCTGAGGCAGTTGAAACATTCCATACGATGCTCTCGAAACTGGACGAGTCTCCCGACAAACGTGTTCGCAGTGAGCCATTTTTTCATTGTCATTCAGATCACCACGTGTTGATTGACATCAATGGTAGATCTTCGTTGCCAGTATGTTGATGCTATACCTGCGATTCGGTACATCGTCGAACAGACCATTCGCGACATGCCGCGGGTACTCATTGACACCACCACTGGTCGTCTATATGACAAGAGACAGCAAGCAGAAGCATTCGAGGCGCTCCCAATCTACAACCAGCTTGTATCATCAATGACGACGAAGGTAGACCATGAGCGTATCTGGAGAGTGGTGAAGTTGTTTTACCGATACGTGATGCTGTCGCACAGGTGGCAACCCAACGAACCAACATTCCAGCTGGTCGAGAATAGTTCAATTTACGGACTACCGGCGTCTCCCGCGAGCAGCAAGTTGCAAAGGTTCTGCGAGCTCGCGCGCTCTCTTCACTTCGAGTGGGCATGGAGCGACACGTGTTGCGTGAACCAACTAGACAAGGGGGTGCAGCAAGAATCGTTGGTTGCCATGTTCAGGTGGTATCGTGGCTCGTCGCTCACGGTGGTTCACCTTCTCGGTGTGTTGTCGGACGCACAGGAATTTGGTTGTCTGTGGAAGAGCATCTGGAATACTCGCGGGTGGACGTACCAAGAATACCTTGCCTCCTCGGTCGTGCAGTTCTACACCGAGGACTGGAAACCATACCTTGGGTTGGACACCTTCAACCACAAAGAATCACCCATAATTCTTTCGGAGATGGAACGGGCAATGAACTTCGCCACAGAGGAGTTGGCCACCCTTCGTCCAGGCTTGGACAGGGTGCGCGAGAAGCTGTATTTAGCTTCAATGCGCCACACGACACGAGAGGAGGATATCGCATACTCGTTATTTGGCATATTCGACGTTGCGATCCCGGTGATATATGGCGAGGGAAATCAGGCGGTTGGACGACTCCTGGAACACATCCTGACGGGATCCAGAGACGTCACAATTCTCGCATGGACTGGGACATCTGGCCGTTACAATAGCTGCCTCCCCACGGACCTGACGATCTACAACCAAACTGTGCCGCCACACGTTCCACAGCTGATAGAGACAGCAGAGATAGACCGGATGGTGATGGAATTGCGTTCGTCATCGCCTGACCTCTCCCTCATTGTGAGGCTATACGATCGGCTCAACGAGCTCCCCGCGCCATCGCTTGGTGCCAGGCGACTGCAACTTCCTGGTATTGTTTTTCGGCTCACAGGACTTGTCCGCACCTCAGAACCAGATCCTACGGCGAACGTCAATGTATATCATGCGACGACGTCCACATTTGGGGACATAGAGATCAAGACGACAGACGACTTGACTGGGATGAAGCATCTCTGTCTTGTTCATCCATGGATCCGCCCGTTGCTCGATCAGGAGTTCTCGGATGGTGCGGCTGCGCTTGACAGAACCACACAAGCGCTCCGGTTCGTCGCTCGTCTCAGGCAGCCGTTTGGTGCGCTCTTATTCGAACCGCTGTCACGTGTGGAGCATAGGCGAGTCGCTGCGGACAGTTTGATCATTGTTCAAGTTCGTGGGGAGGTATTGTTGACCGACTTGATAGAGAACGTCCGTACCATCGAAGTAGTGTAATCTTGACCGAAGTACCATGGACCATTGATGGAGGTTTCAATTATGATACGTCTCGTCCTAGTTTTTCGGTAGCTACATGACTGTGATCTCCGACTCCATGTTACACTGCTTCTCTTGATCCCCGTCCAGTTCCGTCAATCTTGCGACATCCATCTCCTTTCGTAGATCCACGCCTGCACCGACGACGTACCATAATAACGTCGACGAGCAGCCCAGACTCAGGCCCGCCTGTGTCACCGTTTGACGCCTAGCCCATGAATTACTTACTTCATGGAGCTACCTTACTCACCTGTAGGTGACACATCTGCCCTCGGGAATTCACACCTTATCCACATCGCCCGGCGACAGCCTGAAAGCGGGGAAAGCAACGAGCACGAAACATCTGAGAATTGGGGCCCTTCCCTCCTAGTCCCATTCCAGAGCATAGCCCGAACCGGCGTATAGTATCCCACTCACCTTGATCGCCCTCGCAGGTTGGTTTTGGGATGGGATCAGAGACAAAACCAGAAGGACGAGCGGGCGAATGGGGGAGGCCACAGGAGGATCCAATGACACGGATAAGGCCAACGGCGTCGAAAACACGGCGGCCATGGCACAGTCCCAACGACGATTGGCAAGACCACCCACATGAATCACCTGTTGAGAATATCAAACCACGCTCGGGGCTCCAGGTGACATCACCCTCACGGAACTTGATGGCCTCGCTCTCGTGGTCTTTGAGGTAGGTGACAATGACGGCGACTGGGACTTGCGCCTCGCAAAGGAATTTATCAAATACCTGTATCAGTTATGCTCCGATGAGCTTACCGCGTTTCTTGACGAAGACGAGAGGGTCAACGCCACTTTCCCAGACAAGTCGCAAATGAGCTGAACGGCGTTCACTGTGGCTTATCTGGTCATATCATGGACGATGCGTACCCCGTTGAAACCCAAAGGGACTGCTTCATGGGGGTGTCGATCATGTACGAGCTAGAACCAACGTACAGGATTCTATGTCTGAAGTGACTTGCGACGGGACGCCCAACGATAAGATTGATGACCAAACTCTCTCCACACCTGTTTTCCAAAAAAAAGATCACATTGATGGGGCGTCGTGGTCTGCTAAACTTCTCCACAAATGCCACAATATCAGGTAGCGATGTCAAAATTGAAGGAGGCTGCCTCATGAGGCGAGAGATTAAGGCGTAGAGGACTCAGCGTTACATCAATGGTATAATTCTCCAAGAACCCCTTCGGCGTTCGAGGGCGTTAGTCTGCACCGATTACTGCCAGTCCGAACGATGGCGTCGCATGCACATGGGATAGAGTGAATGGGAATACCGGTTCTGTCGGCGATAACGTGTTGACTGCGTTCCCGCCACTGTTTATCGGGAGTGTCGAAGTGAGTTGCGACGTAGGCTACTGGGGCACGACCGCTAAAGAAGAAAACGGCGGTCACCCGCTAGAGACTACCGAGCGAAGGGGAGATTCCATCCCCGCGTGCACAAAGGTGGATGCTATCAGGAAGGTTTCGCAAGACAGCATGTAAGGTGAAAGGAGACTGATGTCTCCTCCGCGGGGAAGGCGAAATTCCATCGTGTCCTATAACCGGAATCGCCTTTCGCCAATGGGTATCCAGTAGCACCGGGGTCGCTGGGCGCAAGGTTCCATCTTTATACACACCTGTGTGATCGGCTCCTCGGCAAGAAGACTGATGATCAAACTCTTCCCGTACCTAAGAGGACCTAATAGCACGACATTGATATCGGATGCAGGACTTCTATCATGGAAGTCAGCAAGAAAACCATGACAGAAACATACTTTGGTTGAAACAAAATGAATGTATGAATGGTATTTCAGGAGGGGAAGGGGAGAAATGGGAGCCATTATGAACAGGGCTGAGATAACACTATTGTGAGAGGAGGCTATCTTCACGCAAATCTAAATTCTGGATTCGGTGAGTGTGTGTAGGATCCAGGCGAGTCCGGGGAGGGTACCGACCACGCCGGGGTCATCACGTAACCCGGTCGACCGGAAAGAGCGGAGAGGGGGGAAAGAGAAGGAAGGACCTAACCTTCTGAGTGCTGGGACGGCCCGAATCACGCCGAAGGGAACTGCTGAAAAGTACTGTAAGATGCAGGTCGGAAGATGGGCACGACAGGACCATTGCCTAGCGCTGAAATCATGAACATGATTAGGAGGTGGGTGGGGTCGAAAATCAAAAGAAGGTGGTGACCGAGAATGCGCTGCGACGAAAAGGATGGGAAGAGTGAATGAAGGTGAGAGAGTCCACCGACGGGCTTATATGTGTGCTAGTGAACGGCGCATAATTCTGAGAGAAGCACCGAAGGTCGGTGTCAGGATCGAGCTTCTCGAAGCGCAACCGGCACGAAAGTCCGGTCCCATGACCAGCCTTGTCTCTGGAAAACGATAGTACTTGACACATTATTTAATAAATTGCCAACGGTGAGGCAGAATGAGGAAGCCCGAGGTAGAAATGAGCAGCCCTTAGCCACTGTCAGAATCAATGCATAAGCAGCACCGTTTCGTCAAGATACAAATTAGATCCTTTCCTCTCGGGAAACTCTTCTCAAGCACCAGCGAACCCAAATCCTTCAAAGCGCGGCCAATCAAATCCTCGGATAGCATCGAGAACTCGCCCCAATCATCGAAGCACAAAAGAAGACCCCTGAAGGATATCCTATGACTTGGCATACTTTGGATGACCGTCCAGCGTCGTGGTACACGCATGTCGCTCTGATCTTGCTCCCGTGTATACAGGGCGGGAATAGGCTGATGAGTCGCCCGTCGCATCTAATCTTCGAATGAGTTGAACGGCTTTTTCAATAGCACCGACGTAGCCATTCGGACTCCTTTCAGGTTCTTCCAAGCCAATGGCATCCCATAAACGAATGGTAGCGATGCCTCGTTGAAATTAATACTCCGAAGAGTCCAGAGTACAAGGCGTGTTGTCCGTCGAGACCGATCCAATTTGCTGCCCAGAGAGCAGATTGATTAGGGAGCTTTTTCCGACGCCAGTCTCTCCAAACAACAAGACGTGCAGGTCTTTGGAGGGTACGGTCCGCGGATGGACAGATCGGTTCATAATGAGGTGGCGAACAAGTCCCTGGCAGAACTCGCGACGGCCAGGTAACTTGGGGTGGTAACTGCCGGATGAGGTCGTGATGCAAGCATGAGCAGAGAACGCCATGTTCAAGTCAGAAAGTGCCGTGACGTCGCTCGTCCACCGTTCATCCATGGAGGGAACGATATCTGGCGAGGCCGATATTTTCTCAAGATATCCGGAGCAACCTTATCACAAATCTGCACGATCGTGTCGTATGTCTGCTTCATGGCTTTGGTGACCCTGGGAAATTCGTGCATGCAGAGTACCACGAGTTGGACGCCGCCTACCCTGCCTAGCTCCGTAAGGAGCGATCGGAGCGCATTCTGTGCTTGCTTTGTGGATACGGTCCCGAATGAACTAGTAAGACCTGGCGTGTCCCAAAGACGAAACGTCCGGGCATCAGTGACCCAATCTTGGACCCAATCATGACATTCCGTTCCGATGGTCACGCCACGAATGTCGTTCGCTGTGGCAGCGCAGTCCGCACCAATCACGAGGTTGAGTAAGGAACTTTTCCCGACTCCGGTTCCTCCTGCAACGACGATGTTACGAATTGACTCGAGTTGCGCACTTCAGAGCGTATTAGCCCGGATCTTATGTGGGTTCCCAGCTCCTACGTTAAAGATGGGACCATCATCACCCTACTTGCTTGGTGTATAAAGAGAGGCTGCTATTGTAAGTTTCCGGGACTGCTTAGTAATGAGGAAGTACTCACTTTGTACTATCGCGCAGGAAGTTGGAGAGCAACGACGAAGGGTTGCCAGAGCAATTTCGTGGAGACCTCGTTGCCTTCACGAACTTAACTCTTGAATTGGCAAGCCCTACGATATGGATCGCCGCCAAAGTCCGCGCAAAAAATTGCATACGTCACTACATACCTTTCCTCCTCGACGCGACACCACGACGTCATCGTTTTCCAGACGTATATATAGTAGACCTCCACACCATATCTCGGCGACTTCTCTTTCCCCCCTTCGAGTCATACGCTCATTCCACCCGATTCACTCTTAGTATTTCGAATCTGATCACGACCGCCTTTATAGATCGTGCTTGGGTTCTCCCCCCAAGTTCCCCAACCGGATCGAACCTTTTGTCGAATCGTACCCAGTGTCCATCTCGTGGTTCATGTAATGCGACCGATGAGTGCAAAAAAGGCTTCTCATGACGCAAGTTTCTAATTCGTTTTGGTCATCGCTTCGCAGGTGTTGTATGTTGCGTTTTGTAACTCACGCACGTAGCGTGGCGAGCGACCACCATTTCTCTGCGTCGAACGTCGCCTGAATCCTAAGCACGGAAACCAGCAGTGGGAAGTGTAGATCGTAACCAAGTGTTGGACCACGACGAAGGCGGAAAGGCGAGTTCTGAAGGGAATTAGAGCTTGAGAGACAGGTAGAGGATAAGGGCAGAAAAGGGCAAGAAAACGCTTTGGAACGGCGAGGGAAGTCTTGGGTAGTCGGTCTGAGCGTAAGGATGGCGGAGTCGATCTGATAGGCATTTGCAGATACGAACGAAGATACAGAAGCACCCCTTGTCACCATACTGCGTAGCTCGCTTTGTCGCTGCTGCCCGTTCCCGACAGCGATTTCCCCCATCGACGACTGGCAGGTCACCACCACTACAGTAACTAGGTGGCGGCTTTTGCCGCCTTTCACCTTGCTTGCAATCTCTCCTGATAGGCCATTCAATCTTACGCTTTTTTCTGGCGCAGGAGCCCATTTTCCGGACAGGACCACAGGTTCCAGTTAACGCCCTCGGGAGAACACGGTGAAACCGGAAGAAAACCTGACAAAAATGGAAATTTTATGTCATGAATTTGTACTTATGTACGATTTGCACCCGAACAGACCATGGAAATGACCTTGCAAGCAAGGTGACAACAAGGGTGATGGACAAGTGTGCATTGGGGTGAGGACAGCGCCCAGAGATAAGTATTGGCGTGTGAACTGATGCCTAATGATAAGGAGACACGTATACACAAGGGGACAATGGCGTACCCCGAGTGGACAACCGTGCATCCTTCTTTCCGTCGCCGATACCCGGTCGAGATATGTTTTGGAGAAAAAGCCGGCAGGCAAGGAATGGTGAGCACCTGGCCGACACATTTGAGAGTGCGATACTGACGGGGACCCAAGAGTTGAATGAAAACAGTCCTTCCTCTAGTAACATTCACCGAAGGGAAGCAAAAGCGATCAAAATCCCTGGTCAAGAGCGCATATACTCAGTTGCCTTCCTCGTTGATGGGAAGCATATTGTGAGCGGTGGCAAGGAAGGGAAGATTCGATGTTGGCGAGTCGAAGATGGCAAGGAGGTGGGGGTGCCAATGGATGCGGGAGGCTATGTTTGCGACATTGCAGTGTCACGGGATGGAAAGTGGGTGGTGAGTGGGACGAGTATTGGTTGGGTGACTGTTTGGAATGCGGAGAGCTGCGAAAAGGTGACCGAGTTCGCAGGACACAGTGATTGGGTGCGTGCAGTCGATGTTTCGCCAGACGCGACGAGGATTGCGACCGGATCGGATGAATCGACTGCCTGCCTCTGGTCGCTTTCGACTGGCCAGCGACTGCTCGGCCCCTTGCAATACGACTCCTGGGTGGTCGCGGTCAAGTTTTCACCCGATGGACGCCTCATCGCCACTGCCGCGTGGGGTCAGGACACCCTTCAGATCTACGACAGTCAGAATGGTCGCCTCCTCGTCACCTTTCCAGTCAGAGTCAACTCGCTACGCAACCAATCCCTCGCCTGGACCAGCGATAGCGAGCGACTCTTTGCCTTATCTGACGACGGCGGCATCAACTGTCTCGACGTGTCCACTGGGATAACGCGCTTTCAATGGTCCATTCACAGCACCGACGAACCCAGGTGCATTGCCCTGGCAAGCAACGGTACATTCATCGCAGCTTCTGCAAAGGCATCGGTCTCTTTCTGGGACACTACGACGCACAAGCAAATCGGGCCTGTCGTCCATGATACAGCTGACATCTGGTCCATGGCCATCTCACCAAAATACGAGCTTGTGACTGGAGGAGGCAAAACAATCACCCTTCGAAGACTCTCGGATATCTTTCCTCCTCACTATTCAAAGGTAAGTACTGGATCAAAAGCTCGATGCGTGAGATGACTTGTTAACTTGTTGACTCCAATAGACATGTGAGCAAGGAATATGGCTCATGAAGGATGAAAAGGCTGATCTCGAAGAGACAATCAAGTCCCTTCGGGCACAGGAGGAGACCTCAAGTGCGTTTATTACCACCGAACTCACATGTCGTTGACATCCACGTCCATTAGACAGCAAAAATACACATCTCGAGAAAACCGTCGAGCAACTGCGTAATCAACTATCCGACTCCCAACGTACAGCCAATCAGAAGGAGGACAACCTCAACGGAACCCTCAGATCCCTTCGTGCACGGGAGGAG
>JBBPSC010001426.1:0-10035 GCA_038093395.1 Baorangia bicolor | reverse complement strand
CCCAACGTGGACGATGATTGTGATCGTCGTCTCTTTATGACTTATTTTATCATTATGATACACTCGTTTAAATTATTTATCTGCATTTTTCGTATCGTCAACCAGGAGTTCAGGATCGATACAACTTCATCAATTATTACTCGCATCCATCGCATATTCTTTGCTGGCTATTATTACTCATTTACCCACTCCATCGGAACTATGTAGAGCAACTCGAATACAGTGTCAACCTCGTGGTTTCAACAACCATTCGTGTGCGTTGCGTGGGTGAGGAACGGAAACAAAACTACTGTCGACACAGAGACACAACTAAAAACGATACCAAAAAGAAACCGCGTTTTTGTAAAAAAAAAAAATAAGCATAAAAAAAAAAAGAGGACGAGACCCAACTCTAGTGTCTTGCACGTTTCCGCCGAATGATGAATTCGTGGGTCGGGCTCGTTTGTGCCGTGGAAGCCACCTCGGACGGTGGCACCTCATCAGGACTACCCGGGTCGTCCACTGCGCCAGCGTCGGCGCTTGCACCTGCATCCGTCTCTGCCACTTCGTCTGCCTCGTCTTCTCGCCGTCGCTTCAAAGAGGAGCTCGGGACCGCTGCCGGGCGATCACGTATCCCCGATGACGTCGATGGTCCAGCGCGGGGCGTCTCCACCGGCGACCGCAACGCGTCGCCCTCTCGCACCCTCGGCCGACTCTTTGGCGTCTCCTGTGCCCCCCCGTCCCCATCGCCGTTCCTGCCTTTGTCCTCCTCACCCTCATCTTCGCCCCCAACACCCACGCCCATCTCGGCGTCGCTCCACGCATGGTCCTCGTCCTGTTCAGACGGCGTAGGCGCACGACGTACGACCGGTTTCGGTTTCGGCCGCGGCCGCGGCCTCGTTCGACTCTGTTGCACAGGCACCTCGTCCTCCCCTTCCTCGACGCCCCCAACCCTCGCCTCTGGCTCCGGCTCCGGCTCCGGCCCACTCTCCTCGTCGCTCGTGCCAACCGCACCGCCCTTGGCTTTCCGGCCCTTGCCACCCGCGCCTATCGCACACCACGCCCGTCAGCGACGGACAAACGCAAGACACACGTAGAGACGTACCCTTGTGCATGATGGACACCAGTTTCTTTTCGTACGCCCGTAGAGGCTCCCACATCTTGGCCGTCGGCTTGACCTCGATCTTGGCATCGCTCACCAGTTGGTCCATGTACGCTTTTCTACAAACCACAGCCAATGATTTAGCGTGCGCGCCCGACCTGACACAGGACTTACATGGCCAACGCGTCCCGGCTTTCCACCCCCTTGAGCAGCGGAACCAACGCTCTAAAGAACGACACGGACAAACTCGACCGTTTCTTGTTCTTGCTCTTTTCGTACGCAGACACGTTCTTGATCGCCTCCTGGAGCAAGTCCTTGTGCGTCTTGACGACATACCGGCTGTCCAACCGGCGCACGACAGCGAGCTGCGCGCCGCGGATGAGAAAGCTCGTCGCCAGTTGCTTTGCGAGGCCGACCATCCGCTCCTCGTCTTTCACGACCGAGTCCATCACGAGCGAGAACGACTGTAGGGAGCACGCGTCGTCAGATGGAGGGTGATGTACGCTGTGGACAGACGTACCTCCAAGAGTGCCTTTTTGATGACCTCCACGACCATCTCGCCATTGTCGTTGTACATCCCTTCTTCGCGCAGCACATCGATGATTACCTTTGTACAGAGATCAAAGGATGGGCCGAGACGTCCATAGTTGGCAAGGAGAACGTCGCTATGCTTGACGTGCACCGCTCCCGCACGAATCGCGCGCAAGAACGTCGACACCGTCGCCATGAAATGGTACTCCTGCTCGAGCACAGCTCTCGTTGGGGCTTGACCTACAAAGTATGGAAAGCAAACGTTGGAATCAGACCCATAGAGGCAGACAGGGACGCACCTGGTTCGACAGACGATTTCGCTCTCGTCTTGGAATTACTCTTACCTTTGCCCTTGCCATGCCTGGCAGTGGGCGCGGGTTCCTCTTCTTCGGAGCTGTCGTCGTGCTCACTCTCGGGTTCCTCATCTTGATTGCGACTGCCGTCCTCCAATAGTTCTGCATACTGCTCGATGGAGGCTTGGATGAAGCCTGCGCAGCGCTGCTGCACCTCCTCCTCGAGCTGGAGCGAAAGCGGTTCCGTGGGCAGCGCGTCACCACGTGGCGACGTCGCTTGGCTCGGATAGAACAAGATGTGAACGTTCATGAGGTTTTGGAATGCCTATCAATCCGGAGCAGGGTCAGGATGAGACGGGTACCACGCCACAACGTTGAAACTCACCGCACGTTTGACAACGTCGGATGTATTCGACTGTTGTCCGACGACATAATCGACGAGCTTCTCGATCAACGAATCGCGTTGCTCACGCAATGCTTGTCGGAACCTGTCGCTGTCGGGCGACGTGTCCTTGACATCGGGTAAGCTACGAGCCTTCCAGATAATATGTAACCCGAGCAGATGCAGGCCTTGCTCGACCATCTGACGATCCGCGCTACAGCGTTAGATCATGTGTCATGAAAAAAATGCCGAGACGGCCACACTCACTCGTTCCTCTTCCTTGTACCCAAGACGACCTCTCTCGACGAGGGCAGAGATGATATCCCACGCGCTGCTCTGCTTACCGCCCTCGTCTTCCTCCATCCATGCACATACATCCCTCGAGCCCGCCAACGCACATATCCGCGCACATACGGCACCCAGTGCGAGTACCTCGTCTTCCGAGAAAGATGCCACCTCGATCTCTTCGCGGCCCGCGACGGCATCCCGCAGCTGCGTCGCCAGCTCGTCCTCGAGCTCGAGAATCTTCGTGCTGTTCGTATTTGTGAGCGACGTGGCGGCCATGAAATGTCGGATGGCAGAAACAGCTTTGGTGAGCACGGATTGCGAGGAATGGGAGAGGAATTGTTTCGATACGTCGTCCCAGAGGCTCGCGTACGCCTACAATACATCGTTATTCCACTCATTGACATGGGCTGAAATTTCACGACGACGCACGTTCATCATTCGCATCTCGAGGTAAAGGTCAAGATTCATCAGTGGCGGGATGAGCAACACATCGGATATGCGGTTTTCGTCCGTTTGGTACTTGATGAATAATCTTGGTAGTCCCTTGATCAACGCACGCGTCAGGTCCGATAGGACTGTCTCTTCGTCGCCCTGTGACAAAAACATAACCTAAGTGCCATCAACGCAAACAGTGACGCGAGGCGAACCTTCTTTCCGCTGGTAGGCGCCAGTTTGGTACGACGCAACGATGCCACGAGTACCTCGAGCAGGACGGTTTCCTCCACTTCCGATAACCGCCATGCAGGATCCACCATGTTTCTTGCAGAATCCGCGAGCGAATCAGGCCCGTCCATGTCCTCGTCTCTGCCTGCAGAGTGGTCGAGCAATAGGACATCCAGGATGCACTCCCAATCGTTGACAGCGTCGACTTCGTCCCACAGCGCCTCGACAGCAAGCACTATCCGTCCTCTTGGGTCAACCCCGCTCAAAGACGACAGGTGTATGCGGCGACTTGGCACACCATCAACCTCGCCCGCCTCACTTTCCTCCTCAGCAGCCTCTGACGCACGATCAAGGGCCTTGCCCCACTTGACAAGCAACATCGTCAAGGCTTTGACGCCGGCCCTTGACTTGACCTTCTCCCCCTTGTTACGTCCCGTTACAGCGGTGACACGCTCCTCTGCCACTTCCTGCCAGACGCCGGCCACGAAGCCGGACACGGCTTTTCTCACACGCGTTTCTGCGTCAAAGAGGAGAAGGCACATGCGTTCGCGTTCCTCGTCGTCGAGGAGCGCGTTCCCGTCGATGGCGCTTAGGACGCCTATGACGGCGGTGCGTACGCTCAGTTCGGTATCCCCACCGGCCATCTCGAGTAACCGTGGTTTGAAGCGTTCGGTAAAGTGAGTGAGTGAGCCCACGTACTCGGATTGCGCATAAACAACCGCAAGTGCTCGTACTGCTTCGAGACGGACGGGTGTGCTAGAATCTGAGAGGACCCAGCCAACGTACCGGAGATAGGATCCGTCGAGGAAATGAGCGGGATAGTGCGTAAACCATGAACCCATGGCTTTGACGCATTCAGCGCGGATATTGGGATCCAAGTCACGATACCTGTGGACGAAAACACTGGAAAACGCATTGAATGGATGATAGGAGAGATGAGAATGGTGCACACCCGTCTACTATTTCCTTGAGGTATTCAGCGAGGATTGTGCGTCGTTTTCGAACTTCTGCAGCCTTGCCGTCCAAGTCCTTTTCGCGCACCGCGGTCGATTTGTGGATGGCTTTCCGTTTGCGTTCACCTTCGCGCTGTCGACCGAGGATTTCTGCTTCTTTCTCGACGGCAGCTGCTACCTGGCAAAGGGCGGTCTCTACTTCGAGGGCAACGACGGTCGCGGTATGGCGGAAGGAACGTATTTGTGAGGAAGACATGGCGATGACCCAGGTTTGTAGCGTTGTAATAAGATCGGTGGAGTAGAGTGATCCGAGTTCTGCTGCTGCTAGAACGAGACGTTCTATTAGCTCTGAGAGGGACACGCGAAAGCGTTTGAAAGCGGGCAATTTAGACGTAAGGGGATATATTGGAGAGTTTTCCTGGTGGGAGATTAGCGAGGTCGCGGGTGTCCGGTGGGCAATGGTACCTGTTTGAGCCCCTCTGTGAAATTGTCGAGTGAATCGACGACGCCGTCATAGTCGATTACTTGGTCTGCATCGACCGAGTCATTGCAACCACATGCACGCAAGATACAGTTGATCAGTTCTGCCTGAGCTGCTCCGGCACTCTGGGAGAGTGAGTGGAGAAAGTCCTCCGCGGTTGATTGAAGAGCAGCGGATGGGTTTAGAATGGTGTCTGTGATGCAAGTTGAGTTGGCAAGGACGGGGATGGGGTGGAGAGGACGTACTGAAGAGCGGATTATCTGCAGCAATCTTGGTATCTGTAGCGACCTTGGCGGCATCGAAATGGCCATTTGCAGGCTTTAATTTCGTGCGCCTCGGTTTTGGTTTTGGTGGCTTGGAAGGGACGGTGGTGGATTTGGCGGTGCGGGGTTTCTTTGCGGGAGGGAGACCCTTTGGTTTGCGCGGCGAGGCGGCGCGTTTCTTGGATTTGGCTGCAGCAAAGTCCTGCTCGTCGTCTTCGTGCTCACCGTCCGCGTCGTCGACATGGTCGTCTCTGTCGGAGAGTTCGGTGAGCGAGTCCTCCTCGTCGGGCTGCGGGGCTCTCTTGCGCTTGTTTGGGGACTGGCTGGCTGTTCTGATTGAGGAGAGGGAAAGAGAAGGATATGCTTGGACGTACTGGATGCGAATGGCTTGACTTGTTTTCTGTCGCGCTGAGAGCGACGTGGTGCAGCGGCGGTGTCTGCCATGAGAGGGGAATTCAACGAACGCGTCAATCACGCGTCTCCCTTTTTTTTCCCTCGTCTCCATATCAAGTAACCTAACCCCTCTCAACAATGCTCCTCCGGTTGTCTCGACTGTCCAAAGCACTCTCTATCAACGTCCGTCTCTTTTCTTTCTCTCTTTCCTTCTCTCATCTCCTCGCAGGTTCGCTATACCGCTCCAGGCCACGCCAACCCGTACTTTCTCGACCGCGCCCATTTCATAGACCCCTCGCACCCCGCTGCCAATACCGCCTTGCGCAACTTGCCCTCCTTCGTCTGCCCCCAGTTCACCATACGCGCATTCCCAAACGCAATCCTCCAGGAACCCGTCGACTTTGTCCCCATCAACCCCCTCCTCGCCACCGGCCTCGTCCGTGCACGCACGCACCCTGCAAAACGGCAGAAATGGTGGTCAAAAATCGACATCGACGACACCCAACACTGGCCAGACGCCGGAACCAACAGAAAGCGAACAACATGGACCACCTTTCACGAAAAGGAAGGCCACAGACGGTGGGACAACGTTGACGCGATGAAAAGACACATCAAGTTCGTCGCTGCGAGGCAGGTCGCCGATGCCCGCGTTGCCGCACTCGCAAAGAGCGGCAGGCGCAACGTCAGTCTGCTCTTCCACACGTCCAAGAAGGCGACAAGCAAGTCCTCCGTAATCCGTAGGAGGCTTCGCTCCAAGATGACCGCAGCAATCGGCCTTGTCGTCGCTCGCAGCGCGGACACCGTAGATGCCCCCGAGAGTGACCAGCCGGCGAGTCCTCTTCGTCTCGTCTCGTTCGTGTGTTAACATCCTGAACAGCGACCCCTGAATATAGTCTCCCGCCCTCTACAAGACAACGAACGTCTCGTCTTGCAAGGTCACTACCTCTCCTCACCTCTCGATCCATCTAATACGTATACCCAGATTGGACATATCTCGTGGTACCCGACCTCGCCATCTACAAAACACCACTGCCCAACCTCGTCTCAGCCGTCCGAAAAGCTCTCCTCACCTTGAGCCATCAATCGAAACGTCTAGAATCTTCGTGGAAAAGTAAATCACGCTCATCGATACATTCACCACTTCATCGTCCCCCCAGCAACATGATCCGAACGCGGATAGATCATCCCCATCGTCCGAAACCCCTTCCCCGGACGTCAGAGCGCGCGCAGGGTTCAGACTCGCCTCGTGAGCCGGCCAAACACGAAAGTGTATCCACTCGCTTGTATTCGAGTCGACCTATCATCCTGTCAGAGGTTAAAAAATGAACACATTGAGGTTTGCCAGGCCTTTTGACTGACCGGCGGTGACTGACTCAAGTTGATCCGCCGAGGAGACGTCGTGAAAAGAGAAATGTATTCTACTTCGTACCGATGTGTCCTAGATGAGCATTCTCGCCGTTCAAAGAGCTTGCCCGAGTCTGGCAGGCATCTCGAAAGAGTCCGAGTTTATCAGAGAACCCTACACGACCGATGCACAACTCGCCCCTTGCATCATACCACCATCCACTCTGCAGAGGCATCAGGCACAATAGCACTTGAACTCGAACCCACAGCCGTCATGTTGCCACAACGCTGTCATACACACGCTCTACTCGTTCTTGTCTGTCTCACAAATTAGACGCCTTTACGCCATCCTGCTCAATCTCGTTGATAAACGCCTTTGGGTTCGGTTCACGCCCCAAAAAGTCCTTCAACCCCCATCGTCAACAGCGGCAACGCGCGAAGATCGTCCGACGTACCTTGAGCGAGTCCATGTCGTCCCGGCTCCCACCCACGAGGAGGATCTTGTCGCGGTATAACTTCCCCAGCTTGGGATCCAACGGCGCCTTCTTGAACACCGTGGCGTACATGTCCGCAGCAAACACGAGCGAGTAGGTGTACCTACGACGCGGACGTGGTCAAAAGATCCACATTAGCGAACAAAGCAGCCTACCCATAGTACCCAGCATCGTATCCACCAACGATATGCCCAAAGGTACCTTGTCCAGGTTTATACGCACCCCCTTGGACGAGCGAGATCTGCTGCCTCAGTTCGTTCCAGAGCTTGGTGTAGTCCGTGTTCACGTCCAGACTGTTGTTGTGCACCGACAGGTCAAAGTTGGCGAAAAACAGCTGGCGGAGGTAGAACAGCCCGACGTTGACATAGCGACTGCGGACAAGGTGCGTGGAACATTCAAACGTACAGGAATTCCGACTCACCTCTTGATGATCTTGGCGATCAGGTCGTCCGACAGCGGCTCTTGCGTCTTGTAATGGCTCGACATCTTCCTCAGCACTTCGGGCTCCCAGCACCTGAGACATCCCACTCAATTCACGCCGTCCCAATAAAATCAAGACGATAACTGACCAGTTCTCGAGCATCTGCGATGGTGCCTCCACGAAATCCCGCGCGACGGCTGTCCCGTGGAATCGTGCATATCTCGTCCGACTCAGCAAACCATGGAACACATGTCCCATCTCATGGAAGAACGTCGTGACATCGTCGTGTCGCATGAGCGCTGGTCGTTCCGGCGTTGGTTTCGCGAGGTTCGCAACCATGGCCGTCAACGGGTAGTGTCGCTTCCCGTTGGGGAGCTCGTAACCTGGGAAAAGGCCCCACACAGCGGCATGCGAGTATTTACCATCTAAACAGTCCGAAAGTGAGTGTGTTTGACGACACTGTGGGGTGTCACGACGACGTACCGCGAGGGAAAAGGTCGAGGTAGCAGTACCCGACGAAACCCGATTCGTCCTTGGCATCCTTCTCCCAAACCGCAAACTGCTGCACCTCTGCATGGACTCGTCAGTCACGCAGGCTCAACACATCGCAAAAGACTCACCGGGGTGCCATACATCCCGCGCATCGCCCTTGACCTCTATAAATTTGACCCCGAGTAGGTTCTGGTATATATCGAGAATAGCGGGGACAACGACAGACACCGGGAAGTACTCTTTGACGAGGGAATCATCGAGACTCAGGTTGCGTTCCACGTAGAGACGATCGTAATATCTAGCGGGGAACAATCAAACAGGGACGGAGTAACAGATCTCGATGGCGTGCCTGTAGTCCCAAATGTAAAAGTTGTCATCGATTGGCAAGCCACGCTTGACATGCTCCTCCTTTTTAAGCGCGAGAAGGGTGGCGCGTTCTTGAGTGCCAAGAGGGTCAAGATGTTTCTTGAGCTCGTCCAAAAACTAAACACGGATGAGGGGAGATACACGGAAACACGAAAAATCGGCGTGACATACCTGCTTCGCATTGGCCGCACTTTTAACCATCTTCACCTCTGTAACGTAATCCGCCCAGGAATCGTACCGCAGGATCTCAGCGAGCTGCCTGCGTAGGCGGAGGGCAGTATCCAGGTACCCAACGTTGTTTGCGAGTCTATCGTCGAAGGCCTCTTGAGCTGCCTGGCGCGTTTTCGGGTCGTTGGCATATTTGAACTAGGTCGTACCGTCAGATCGACCGCGCGTGTTGATACCCAGACAAAACTTACGATAGGGAAGATATCGGGCGTCTTGAACGTGACCTCGTACAACACTTTGTCGCCTTCTGTACGTTGGGTATACCCGGAGATCACGTCCTCTGGAACACCATCGAGTGCTTCGCGTGTGAAGGTAATACGACCCTATACGAAACGTTCAGATCGATCGGTACGAACGAGCAAGCGTAAGCGACCCACATTCTCCTCATTGAAGTTTTGCTACGAGATCGTGCACGATTCAACACTCACACGTACGCCAAGACAAAAAGACCTACCGTGAACTTCAAGCACGCATCCGACAGCTCATCCCTCAGACTCTTCAGCCTCTCCTTGTCCTCCTTCTTCTCGAGCGCCAACCCAGCCCGCTTCCCATCGAGCAACATCTTCTCGACGAGCCGCTTCTGCTCGGCGCTCAACGCGTCCCAGGCGCCCGTCTTGCGCAGGTTGGCCTCGGCGGTCACCTTGGCCTTGTACAGGTCCTCGCGCATCGATTCTTGGTTCGCAAACTTGCGCGTACGTTCTTCGGATTTCGTAGAGGCATCGCGGAGCGCCTTGTTTGTCGAGACGTTTTGATAAAACCCGAGCGGCTCGAGGGTGATGTCGAACTCGGCCTCTGCGTTGGCGAGTGCGAGCTATGTACCACACGAGAGAGAAAAAAACAAAAACGTGAAGCGTGAGAGGCCGGGCATGATATGCGCTGCATAGAGTCGACTCACAAACACCTAGACGAAAACGGACGCGCGGTCAGGCGATCGGACGATCATGCAGGAATCGGGGAGAAGGGCAAATAGCGGAGAGGGAGGGGGTGCTCACGTTATCGAAATCGAGCTTGTCTTCGGGCAGCTGGACGATGTCGTCGCTGACCTGTTTGTTTTTCGCGAGCGCTTCGGTGGTCAGTCGCTCGATGTCTTCAATGGTATGTTGCCAGCTCGGCGGGGGCTGCGGGGGCGTCAGGGATGCCATCGCGGTGTCCGCGGTGAACCTAAAGTCTAGATAGGTGTCCGAGAGCGGTTCTGCGTGTCTTGTGGTCGAGGTGGTGGCGAGGTGTCGGTGTCGTATTCGACCTTGTCTGTTACTAGACCAGGTCCGAGATGGGGGGCTATCGATCTGATCGAAGGTGGGTCTGGCGCTACCACGAATATGTGTGACCGCCCCGATATAGCCACGATTTGGCACTCGTCCA
>JBBPSC010001425.1:0-10037 GCA_038093395.1 Baorangia bicolor | reverse complement strand
AACAAAGGATCAGTAAGGCGTCTCACTTACCTTTATCACGACGCCGAGCCATAACCACTTTATCCAAACAGCTGGGATCAGCGCTACTCGGAAGAACTCGCCAACTTTCAGGACACTGGACTCGAAGGCGAGGTATGGTATGTGTCCAGCGTCTCACCCCCTTTCGTTGTCCCACGCATCCATCAGGTTTGGCGAGGAGCCCGTGGTGAAAATGGTCGAGTGGGCTTCGACGCACATTCCCTCGGCAGCTTGTCCCAATGTTCTCGACGTGGGCACAGGGAACGGACATCTTCTCTTTGCCATGGTTGAGGCTGGTTACGACGCGTCGCGATTGACGGGCATCGATTACAGCCAAGGTTCAGTGGACTTGTCTACCGCCATCGCCGAACAACGCGATGATGATGACAATGAGGTGCATACATACGAAAATCTCACCTTTGCAGTATGTGACTTTCTGGATCCCGACTCGCGGATCCCTCCGCCTAGACAAGAGAGTACCAGTGACGGAGTATGGGACCTCATCTTGGACAAGGGCACTTATGACGCCATTTCTCTCATGGACAAGGATGCGCAAGGGATTGCGCCGCTTGAGAGGTATGTCCCGCGAGTTGTGACGTTGCTTAAACCAGGAGGCCATTTCCTTATCACCTGTGAGCAACTCTCCTGAACGTCGTTCACATATTTACCGCCCACACAGCGTGCAACTTCACCGAGGAGGAATTGACACAGAAAATCGCAACACAGGGTAGCAGCCTTGAATACAAGTGAGTTCAATTATAGCTCGCGATGGCTCGGGGATGTTTAACACTCCACCAAGGGGGAGCGTCCCATACAAAAAGTTTACTTTTGGAGGGAAAAGCGGAAGTTCATACGCAACTGTTGCACTCCAAAAGCAGTCGGCGTCTCTTGGTTGAAATCACTTTCGTTGCGGATCGGGTCCCCGTCTGAGTGGCGCAGCGGAATTCTGTCGAGCACGAGCCACCGAGGATGTCCGGTGTTCCCGATGGAATCGGGATCGAGATCGAGATACGTCACTTTTGGTAATCTAACGAGAACGCAAATTTTATAGCCTCGGAATCTCGTTCATCCCCGTCTGCAGTGTCTCCTTTGCTACAGTACTTGCCCACCTGGCCAATCCCACCTCCCCTCTGAACGCATTCGAGAGGAAAAATATCAGTCCAAGACCCAAGTTTTCGATTTTGGTTGCCTTGGTAAAGATTTCTTCGACCGTTCCTCGATTGTGCGACGTTTGTTCGCTGGCGTCGTCTGACAGCACTGGCGATGATGCCTGACTCGCAACAAATATATGTACAAAGAGCTCTCGGAGGAATTTCTGGGTTTGTGGTTTAAGAACGGTGAAGTCGACGGACTGCGCGTGGATGGATTAGCAAAGCCTCAGCACACGACCATCGACCACTTCAAGGTCACCTTCAAAATAGTGATGGAGCAGCAGTCTTTTGCAATCCACCACCCATATGCCTTGGCTACGTTCTTCATTCGCGACGACGAGATGACCTTGAGCTCAAACCGACCATCATCATCTTTGAGGTTCTTGATGACTTCTGCACCACCCACGCTCGTTTCACCCAGGTCCCGGAGGAAATCCCACAGGCAGAATTGAAGCGTAATTTTGTAGGCGTGCGACCTTTGACAGAGTTGCTGACAAACGAGGGCGTAGTATGGGTTATAGGTCTTTTCCTGGAGCGCGAGACTTAGCATTCGTGCAAGCGGAGAGGCCGGGTAGACACACGTTACCACAGCAATGGAGGGTGACACGGACGATCTCGCGTTGTTGTACCTCCGACAGGTTGAGTTGTGCCAACCGTTCGCAGGCATCCAGATAGTCCTAAGAGATATCAAGTTGAGAAAGATCACCCAGCATGACGAGGGTACCGCGTACGTCGCTGCTCATCAAAACGACAAAGATGCTCCGCCGAATATCGGTGTTCATGCCCTGTTTCCGCGCAAGTTTCACGAGAGCCATATTACTAATGTCTTCTGCGTCGACCTCGTTCTGCTTTGTGGAGGTATCACGCTGCTGGTCGATGAGAGGGTCCCCTCCCCATGCGGCACCGACTAGCCACCATTTACCCTTTGTTTCTGCAGCACGGAGGTCACCCAATGATACCCGGAGCGCCTCGTGCGCCTGTACTAGCAACAGGTTCGTATCATTTGTGAGAAGAAGCGTGCGTGCGATGCAACTCACCATGACGCTTCTTGCCGAGACCCGACAAGAATTTCTTCATACGTTCAACGGCATCGCCTCCCTGATGTTGCGTCGCACTTTTCTTGATCTTGTTGTTCTTGAGATTAGTGAGCGTCTCGATCATAAACTTGGTGCGCGAACTGGTGGGTCGTGTCAACGAGCGATCGTCAATGGCAGAAAAGAGAAATCACCTCAAGTCATCACCTTGGTTTGCGATGCTCGATTGTGCTAGTGTAACGATATCCTTTAGTGCCGAAGGATCGTCTTGCCGAAGTTGCTGCCCGGAATCTGTCGACGTGAACAAATGAGGGCAAGATTCGACATCCCTGCTTACTGCGCAGAATTTTCAACAACAGCTCAACTCGGAACTCGGAGAGTGTTTTGCCAAGTAGATCCTTGATGATATCGTACAAGAGAATGCAAGAGATCACTTGGAAATTGTATAGCTCTGATAAGAGGACGATGAGATTAGAGCATTCTTTCCCCCGCTCTTCAGATTGGGTGGTGACGGCGGGAACGTCACTTTCGTATTCTCGAAGATGATGTTCGTAGGTTGATACGACGTTCTGGACGACAAAGGCGGCTGAGACGGTAAAAAGTTAGACTTAGAACGTGGATATTTCAGCAGTGACTGCTCATACCAAACTCGACGCCGACCAGTCTGTGCATGCTAGAGATAAACGCTGCATGCAAGACGACGAACGAATCAAGAAGCATCGCATGAGAAGATATGCCGTCGATCATCAAGGTAGTCAAGGTGGATGTTACGTCTGTACAACCGTCAGTAGGGTGTAGCTCTGTGAAACAAATGCTAACCATGCCGGCGATGGTTGCGATACACTTCCTCTATAGCATCCAGCACTGTTGACATATTTTGCTCGCTCATTCTGAACACGGCAGGATGAAATAAGCACGACATGGATTCGCGCACCCGACTTACCGGTTGATCAGGCCTTTGAGCTGACGGGTGAGTTTTACGAAATCCTCCCCTTCACTTCCTCTGGATTCCTTCCTCAGACCAGGTGGGATGTATCGTCCTGTACATATGTTATTACCATTGCACTGACCTGCGATGCGATGCATACCCGACGGTCGTGTCTCGGACTCTTTGACGTCCGTATCCTCGGTAGCCTGATCGTGTTGGCGTAGCTCATTGTCACTCGTGCCCAAACCGGTCCATTCATCGCTACCGTCCAATTCTTCAGCCTCGTCGTCGTCGTCGTCGTCTGTCGAGCTACCTTCATTGGGGTTGTCCGATGCTTCACCCACCTCGGAGGACTCCCCATCATCCGGTATATGTCGAGTGTCCGTGTCTTCTAAACCATCTCGATCCGAATTGGCGTCAGAGTAGCCAGAGACGACGTCGAGCCCATTGGCGAAGTCGAGCAAATCTGAGTGCCCGTTTCAATATGTCCGTGTCCACATTCCAAGTACATGTACTCACCATCCAGCCCATCGGCCTCGTCCCCTTTCTTGCGCCTAGTCCCTTGCGAATATCCCAGCTTAGTTTCTAGATACGCGATATATGCGTCTTCTTCTGCCTCTTCCCGAGTCCGAGGGATACGAGACGTAACTTTTGAAGGCTTGCGGGTCGACTTGGAAGCAAGCTTCTCAAGTGCTGTGAGCTTTGATTTAGACTTTGTCAATTTGCGCGAGTCAGAAAGCTCTGGGGGTCCGTTCAACGCCCGGGTCTTTGGGCTGTCTTTCAAAGGCGGGGTGGAGCCCTTGACCTCATCTGCAAAACGGACCGTCTTTCTCCGTTTAGAGTCAGGGACATCGACGTGCTCCTCGGTCTTGCGTTTTACAGTGACAGCTGTAGTCGAGAAATGGTCTGCCCTGCGTTTTTTGCGATCTAGCCTCTCTTGCTTCCGGGTGTCCCTGCGAGAAAGGTGGGTGTTTTTGCCCTTGTTGCGATGGATGTTTCCTTGGCCGACTTGATTCTGAGTGAGTCACGTAGGAAGGAAGGAAGGATTGGATGATTGTACACACACCAGAGGAGTCTTCACGATCGATATGTTCCAAGATGGATTTAGGCAGACTGGGGCCTTGATTACGCTTTCTCGTGTTCATGGATTGGGCTCAAGAAGGTAGCCCGCTCGTCACGGTAGCACCAGTAAATAATTTGCGTAGTAGCTCACGTCCACCAACTGACGGCCGTCTTTGCCCAAAAAAGGCATACACATGGTCGTCCTAAACTTGAAACAAGCTCCAAGCTCGTTCCCAGAACTCGATTCCGAACGACCATCGCAACGGAAACTCGACACGCGATATGCCTGCGTGTTTGCGGCGTGGTGAGGTATGCATGGAACCAGATCATGCCCAGATGCCCTTCCGAGCGACTCGGACACCAGCAGGAAATGACATGCGTCTTTGCCTCGTGCTCCGTGATCACAGCTAGCCCGGCTGGTTTGAGGCTCGCCATCGCCTTTTGTTGCACGCGCACCGTGTATCTCGGCGCTTGGCATTCAATCCAGCTGGCAGGGTCCTGGGTCCGTAAGCCCTCTATGTTCCGTGACTCAAGTTCGATCGGTCTAGAGGACTGATTGCGAGCAGGATATGTCAAAAATTTCGTGTCAGTGGGGGGTATACACTAGCAGGTGGGTAGTTGAGTACATGATAACCACGAACAAAACAAAACCTAGTAGCACCCTACAAAGCCCAATAAGTAACAAAACAAATGATAGGGTTGGCATGATGAAATGTCCGTGGCGTGGTGTGACAAAGTACAATGATAGTGAAACAGAACGAAAGCGTGCAGAGTGGATGTGGTATGACAGGCTTTGAACAAGGTGCCTTTTTTCGAAATTTATTGGGGCGTGGCGTTCGTAAGGATGTGGGTTATCGCTGATCAAGCATGTCCACCGCCGACTCCAGGATGACTTTTGGTCGAAGTAACAATCGCCGATCGATAATCTCTTCTCGCGATGCCGAGGGTTCCGCAGTGGCTTTCTGCGTCGAGCATCGAAGACCCAACTCGGTCGTGCAAAGCACCGCACCCTTGGGCGTCCCATAATCCTCGAACGCATCCACCATTTCCTGAGCGTCGAATGTCCGACCGCTATCTGCTCCGATGACCTCAAAGTTCGTTGACATAATCTCCTCCCTGATGATCTGCGCTATCCTGCAAGCGGATTTGGAGATACACTTGACTTGGGATCCGAAGCGGGTGCGGAAGGCCTCACGAGATGATTGATTGGTCTGAGGACTGGTGCTCCCGCAGATGAGGAAGAGATCGAACGACCAACGAAAGATCGTTTCCGTCATTTCGTTGATAGCGTAATCGCCCAGCTCGGGGTGGAGCTCGTGGATATGCTTGTGCGCCAACGCTCTCCACCGAGATGATGTAGGCTGTGGCTCTAAAAATGGAGCGCCATATCAGTTACGGAAGGGTGGAGCGATCAGAGTGAAATCACGCACCGGACTGGAACATGTGGGTGTAAAGCTGAGTTAGGGTAATGTTCGCTTTGGATTGGTAACCAATGCAGAACGATGAAAGAGCCCGAGATATGCAGTACGAGATGCAGCCCTGCAAGGCGATCTGCACCAGCATCGGATCTTGGGAATGATCGCGAGTGAACAGGGTGCGTGTCAGAGATGTCCCTAATCGCATCGAGACGTCGTTCTGGGTATGCGACATCTTGGGCTGGGTGAGACGCTGCTTTGCAAAGGTGCAGAGCTCGACGGCGGATGCGGCGAATTGCAGGATCTCAGAATTGAGGTCCTGAACAGCTTGGATGACCTGTGCACCTGACCATAGGTCGGTCTTGGTAAGGAAAGTCTCCATGCTCCTTGCCTGTGCACGCTCCTCCTCTGAGACGGTGGACATGTTGTCAGTGGGAATGTCACTGGCACGGCGCTGACCGCCGCTGGTCTGAGAGGCGGTCTCGACATCGTGATGGTCAGACCAGTCTGCGCTGAGCCGAATCTGCTGGGAGAGCAGAGACTGCGAGGAGTTGGATCGACGGCGCACTATATCTTGGCTACGTCGTCGATCAAGGGTCACGGAGGGCGGGCGCTCCCTGGAATGGCGGTCGGCTATGAACTTATCCCTGTCCTTTCTAAGCGTCTCGACCTCGACCTCTCGTGTTCTCAGCATCTCTCTGGTGTCCTTGAGCGTCTTCTCGAGTAGCTTGCATCGCTCTTCCAATCGAGCGAGTTCGACTTGAGAGCGATGGAGCTCGGATTTCGTGGTGTCATGTTCGCGTCGCATGGTGTAGAGAGTGCAGGCTGTAGCGGAAGCACCGAGGGAACGACAAGAACATGCACGGGGACAATGGGTGCGCTCGGCAGCATGCAACTTGACACGCAGATCAGCGCACTCCTTCTGGAGTCTGTCCACGGGGTCAGGGACGGGGGAAAGGTCCCTGGGGGTGAGAGGGATATGTTCGTGGTCAGAGTCGGAGTCGTCGCTGCTGGGTGCGCGGAAGGGGAAGGCGGGGCTACGGAGGGCGAAGAACTCGACCGTCGTTTCGTAGAGGTCTCTGAGATGGAGGTTAGCGACAGGGAGCATGGCTGCAGCCTGGGACGGATAAAAGCAGACACCGAGATAATCACTGATTAGCACGATTACTTATGTTCCCTGGTCGTTAGCGAGGCTGAGGGAGATTTAAGGGCCAGAAGGCGACCATTCAGCACTGAAAATAGAGGGCTTGCGTGTCTCTGACCTGCCTCGAGGCAGCCTCGTTCCCTCACTCATGCGTCTTCCTTTTTCTTCTTTTGTACAGCTCTCCCTCACCGGTATCACCGCCATCCGCGTGTAGATTTCCCCGTCCGACAACGATCTTGTTATATTATATGCATCTCTGTTGAACCGCGCATCTCTCTATGCTGATCTAGCACCATGATGAAATCAGCCCCAGACATGCGCAAGCCCTATAGTGGCGCTACGCGCTCCCTCGTTATCGCACTTGATGTCGGAACCACATTCAGTGGTGTATCCTACGCAATCCTCGAACCAGGCGAAATACCAAAAATTCATGGCGTCACTCGGTATGTCCTCCTCCACCTCCGTTGTGTTTTTGCCCATCGCCCAGGGCAGATTTCCTGGTCAAGAGCACGTTGCAGGGAATAGCAAGATCCCATCCGTTCTCTATTATGACAGAGAGGGAAACGTCATGTGTGCTGGCGCAGAGGCAGACAACGCGTCGATCGCCTCGCAAGCAGAGGACGAATGTTGGATCAAAGCAGAACTGTATGTCACATCTCATCTTTGGCGTCTCATGCGTCGACCTCCCGAACAGATTCAAACTTCGTCTGAGGCCCAAGTCCATGAAACTCAACATGAACGGAATGCGGCTCAGTCCCCTTCCGCGCCACAAAACACCCGTCGATGTGTTTGGTGACTTTCTACGCTACTTGTTTTGCTGTACGCGCAGCTTTATCATCGATACCCATGCAAATGGCAAAGCCTTGTGGCAAGCTGTCGAACACGCCATCGAGATCGTTCTGAGCCATCCAAACGGCTGGGAGGGGGCACAGCAAACCAGGATGCGTCGTGCTGCGGTCTACGGTGGTTTGATTCCCGACTCGGACGAGGGACGCGCGCGGATCCGGTTCGTCACGGAAGGCGAAGCGAGTCTTCACGCGTGCGTCCAGAGCGGACTTGCCGCCGATGTTCTCTCCGTAGGTGGACGTGTCATCCCCAGAAGGTTCTGTGATCCATTCATTCCCTTTGCCCTAGAATCCATCCAGGCACGGCTTCCTAGTGGCTGACGCAGGTGGTGGCACACTCGATATCAGCTCTTATGCAGTGCGGGGCACAAATCCACTAGTGATTGAGGAAGTCGCACCGCCGGATTGTCAGTCCACTGCTGAGAAACGCTGCATGTGACTAAATTGGGCTTGACAGGTATATTCGCAGGATCGGTCTTCGTAAGTCGGAGGGCGAGAGAGTTCTTGGCGGGTATGTCGAATTATTCCGAGTTTCGACGAGGCTCACCCCCAGTTAGAGAAACTCAGGACCTCTAAATACGGAACTTCTGACTCTATCGATCACATTACCAAACGGTTCGACGAAACAACCAAACGATTATTCCGTGATAAGAATGACATCCAATGGGTTCCCTTTGGTTCCCCACTTGACAAGGATATGTCTGTAGGTATTCGCGGCGGATCTCTCAAGCTCATGGGGTAAGCCATTTTCCTCCCACTGCAGGTTTCTCGACTCACAGTAACCCAGTGCGGAAGTAGCGGAGCTTTTTGAGCCATCTATCCAAGCCGCTATAACGTCGATCAAGGCTCAAGTCGTGGCGTCCCAGGGCATGATCAAAGTAGGTGCTTCCACGTGCTGATTGGGCCTACGTGTCTTCATTCTCGTCAGTCCGTGTGGTTGGTGGGAGGATTCGCGGCTAGCCCTTGGCTCTTCACTCAACTCCAAGAGCGCCTTGCACCCATGAAGATCACCGTTAGCCGACCGGACAATCAAACGTGAATCTCTCTCATTGGCTCTCGCATCCTGATTGATGAGCGTGGTGCTTAACAGCTTTCCGTTTTAGGTCCAAGGCTGTAGCAGATGGAGCCCTTGGCTTCTACTGCGATCACCACGTCTCGGCAAGGGTGTCCAGGTTCATGTATGGCGTGGAATATCTGCGGGAGTTTGATCCTAATGATCCTGAACACGTTGCACGAAAGGAGAGACTCTGCGAGCTCCCTTCAGGGCCCCAACTTCTCCCAGACGCGTTTGACTGTATTCTCGCAAGAGTAGGGTCTTCCATTCCATCGCTTCCTCCCCCTATTCATTGTCTCTCGCAGAGTGTGAAAGTGAAAGAATCGACCGTCTTCACACGCAAATATTGTACCGAACTGACGAACCTATCCACTCTGTCCGTGTTCGAAGTCGAGATATGGTGTTATCGCGGCGGTGATATGATTCCTCCGTGGATCCTTCGGCATCATGGTACATTCTAGATGGATGCCGTCTGTCCTACGGCTAATTTTACTCCCCAGAGGAATACTCGACTCTCTGCGTTGTCCGGGCGGATCTATCGCCGCTCAGCGGAAGCGCGGAACCAAAGTCGGGTAGGAATGGCAAGACTTACTGGACCATCGTCTTCAGTGTCGAGATCCATTTCGGTTTGACAGAGTTCAAGGCACGCATAAAATGGAATGACAACGTTCGTATTTGCACGTGCATTTCATGACATCCCATTGAGCGTTTCATCTTACAGGGCAGGACCAAGTAGTAAGTTTTCCCGGTACTACCCGCCGAGTTCCTTTTGAGCTGACGTCTTTCACAGCGGCCCGGCGTCCATCGTGTACAGCGAAAGTGGTCATCGTGCTGATGAAGATGAAACCGATAGCTACTCTGAAGACGACTTTGGCCCCTCTCGCGCGGTATCGCGGGCCCCGTCTCGTCCCACCTCTGTCGCTCCCTCTCGCACCCATTCTCAGGACTCTATTGGATCAGGGGCCAAGACCCCACAGGGGTCGGGACGACACGATGTGACGTTCATAGATGCAGTTAGCCGCAGTCGTTCTGTCTCTACATCCCAATCCACGCAATCCACGCAATCTCGATCCCAGTCCTATCACCAGTCCCATTCGCAACCATCATTACCACCGCAGCCGCAACCACTGGCACCACAACCGCAACCGCAACCGCAACCGTGGCCCCAGCCTCAGCACCAGTCCACCCACACGGAACGCACCCGGGAGTATGAGCGCGAACGCACCATCTCCAGTTCGGCTTCGCGCGTGTCCTCGTCTGCTACCCACGTCGAGCGTGACCGAAAGACCTCTACCGCTTCGAAACTCTCGAGCTCGTACTCTCAGTCACGCACGGAATCGGACAAGGAGAGGCGTGCTAGGGATGCGGCTGAGAGAGAACGGGCAG
>JBBPSC010001424.1:0-10039 GCA_038093395.1 Baorangia bicolor | reverse complement strand
CCTTCTTGATAAGGGAGCTACCCGAACATTCATGAGGATTTCATTTGCTGGCTTGCAGCTGCAAACAAAAACTTCGTCAGGGATTTCATAATTATGGTGCATACCTTCATTTTTTTGTTTATTTTTGTTAGAGGAATTAAGCCCAGGTGTAACGCCCCTGGCGAGCTCACTTTCGTGAGACCCCTCTGTCAGCAAAGATGATGAATTGTGCAGTGGTGAAACTGCAGGAGAAATGTAAGGTGAAATATGTGCTATCTCAGTAGGTCCTTGACTAATCGGCTCAGCCGACGTCTCATCTACCTGTAAACATCCATAACGATTCTTTACGTAAGTGTCATTGAATTGTCCCTTCCCACACCCTGACTCATGAGAAGAGTGCCTTATTTTTTTGACTTTTTCTTGTTTTTGGCTTCCTCCACATTGCGGAAGAAAGCTCTGGCTTCTTCGAAGCCCATTCCTTTGATAGCGGCAACAGGATCCCTTCCCTTGCCCTTGTCATTGGTGCTTTTATCCTCTTTCCAGGAGGTTGCAGCTTCTTCGTCCTTCTTGGTGGCACGTGCCTTGCGGCTGCCCGAGGACTTCCCACGACAACATGAGTCGCGGTGCTTACCACCGATCCATTTACAATCATCACATTTGATCACAGGCTTGCTGCAATCTTTGATGAAATGGTTGCCACCACAGTTGTAGCAGCCTCGTGTTGTTTTCCCGATGTCCATGGCATCAGGGTCTTGGGACTTGTTGGATCTTTGTTGGGTCCTGCCCATAATGAAGTTAAGGGACTCCTGAGCAGTTCCAACAGTTCGGATTTCAGCAAGGTAGCCATCGACTGTCTGGTGATGGTTGCCATTTTTGAAAATTTGAGCAATAATGCTCCCCTTTGTGTTGCTCTCAAGGAGCGCGATAGCGTGGGTGGCATTGATGCGTGCCTGTGCATGCAATGCCTGGAAGTGAACAATGTAGTCATCAGTGGGCATATTGCCCTGCTTAAGGTTTTTGAGGGCCTGCCTTGCCCAATCCTGTTGATTGGTGGATCAGAATAAACTTTCTATCTCTGTAGTGCATGTGGCCCATGTGTAGTTACACCCCTGCATGAGGCAAGTCTGGGCAAAGGGTCCTGCCTTTGGCCCCTTTAGGTGAGAGAGAATGGCAACTACGGCCTCATAGGAGTTGGGCGTGATGCTCTCGGTGTTGACCTGTAACCAGGCATTGATTTTCACCCACCATTCCTCAAACTTTGCCTTGGACCCATCATACTCTCCAGGGTCTGCAAAAACTTCAATTTTCTTCGATGTGGACTTGGTGGTGGTGCTTCCTGAGCTGGATGCTTGTCCTGCTCGTAATTCCCTAATGATTTCTACTAGGGCCGCGTTGTCTCTTTTCAAGGTAAGTAACTTGGTATTTTGTGCATTGAATTCGCCTAGCACTGCTGCGAATTTTTCATCCATAGGGATGGTGTCATCTGTTAATACATATGCGATGTCTCGGCCTGACATTGTAGCTAGTGTGGGTGATACTTGGGTTTATGTAAAGAGATACGAGGCCTGAGATCAATGGTGGAAAAGGAAGGGTTGTAAAGTTTGCCACGCTAAAGGAGGCAAATGGTACGTAAGGGTTTCTTAACCTGCAGAATTTGAACGATAACTTTCTTTTTAGGAGGTGCTTCCTCTGGTTGTTCCAAGGCTTTCCTTTTAAGCCCAGATGATCCTTCTCCCTTATCTTCTTGTCGCAAACACTCTTCTTCAACTTCCTGCAATAAACGTTCTACGTCTGGTGGGGGACCTTGGTGACTACAAGAGTTGAGTGGTGCGGGTGTGTGGTCATTAGGGTCGACCTCTGTGCTCTGGTAGTCTGGGAGTGGAGTGCTGATTCTTCTGCCAAAGACATCGAGGACGCCCGATGTGGATGCTTGTAAGATTGCGAGGTTGATTTCCTCGTCATTTGCAAAACAGTAGTCAGAAAGCCTTAAGTTGGCTGCTAAGATGCGTGAACCAATGCTTGATGGTGTTTCATATCATGTTGGGCTTCTCACACCCTGTGGCTCGTCTTCCAATGATGGCTGTCTAACTGCTACGTGAGCCTCTTGCTCTGCGGTCCACTTGTCTATGTCAATGACCTCTGACAGGTGTGGGATACGTGCTTCTCTGCGCTCAGCACCGAGATGTCTGATGTCTGCTATATAACATTCAAGAGTGACCAATGGCCAGTTAGCGAGGGTTCGGTGAAAGTCAATTGGCACTGCTCCAATTACTTCATGAGCGAGTGGCCGATTCTTGAACTTGAAAGATGCACTTGTGACAGTAGTGTCGAGAGATGTGCAAGGATGAGAAAGAGGTAGTCTAGTTCTAATGAAACAACTCTCAAAGCTATAAGCTCAAAGGTTGCACAAAGAAAGGCTAAGACATTAAGAGGAGAAGATGAAGGTAGAAGAGTACTCCAACTGGGACCTTTGGGAGGAAAAGACCAGAAGAACTAGACTGGAGTTCTTCAGTGCTGCATTGGGGATTTATATACTACAACAGTGTTTACCAGTATTGACACTGTATCTACAATATGCAATGCTTTGTCTGCATGTATGGGAATGGAATGGAAGCATAGAAGCATAACATGAGGCCAACATGCTGTGTGGCAAAATGGAAGCTGAGAACCATACAACATATGATGGGCATGTTTATCAAATGGAAGAGAAGCATGAAGTAATAATAGCCGGCATGGTAATGAAGTGAAAAGGTGAATACCGTGACAGGGTAAGTGGATTGTAGATCCGTGTGAAAGGTTTGAGTGTCCAGACTGACTAAGCAGTTGTTGCACGAAAAGTGCCTAAGTCCATGAAATGTAAGTGAGCGTTCACAATAAGATAGATGATTAGATCCTAAGGGATCATGTGACACAATAAGATAAGATAAGATGCAAAATGTGAAGGGGAAAAATGTAGACCCGTAACAGTATGAGGGTCCAAATGCACAAATATTCTGTGCGAAACTTTTTGTAGAGCGCACAACTTTTTAGGGGTGAGCATGCAACTTTTCGGGGTAAGCATTGAGCGCAAAAAAAGAAAAGTTGGTCACAGAATGCAAAGTGACTCTATCTCGAGTGGAAAACTACAACTAAAGAGTACAAAGCTATCTGAAAGATGCTCAAATATGTTCATCCATCTATAGTTCCATAATTTCCAGCATAGCAATATTACCCAATGCCTCCTCTTGTCACAGGGCATCTGACTGTGTGATCTTTGGCATGGTAGCTCCTTTGCATCCAGTACAAACACCAGGAATGTCTGCAGTATCCAGCAGAGCTAATATTTCATGGCCACGGTGTAGAGAGCTACATCTCTCTACGGTTGTAAACCCCCATATCTCCATATTCCCAACCCCCTCCTTTCCTCCTGTGGCCCCACTCATTTGTATCCTTTCACTGACCCATGTCCAACAAAGTCCGAACAGTCTGAACAAGTCCGGTAAGTGGGACCAAAGTCCAAGGTAGGCCCAGACAAGTCCAGAGTCCGTTTATTCCATCTAACCACTTTCATCTCTTACTACCACCTTACACTTCGATTAGGCCCATTATAGACGTTTCCAATATGAGTCAGACTGTCCAAAAGTTACAGGTCTCATGACCTGACTTGTCACCACGGCCCTGCACTTACCGTACAAACCTATATGGACTTCCATTTCACTTACATACACATTCTAGACTGGTTTCCTTCCTTGTCCCTTAGTTACTCCTCTTTCCTAGAAGGCCAGAGTAAGGTGTAGATACTTAGGTCTTGTAGCCTGGGAAGGAATACTAGTTTCCGCCCGTTGGATTCTCATCATCATCATATATTGCACATCTAAACCATTTATCATCAACCACCCAACATGGATCTCAGAAGAAGAACACCATCGTTCTTGCCATCTCTAATGTCTTACTGCATGCCATATTCCATTTCTCGCCATCTCCTCACACACAAACTCTCAGTCCCCTATGTTCGGACTACTGACCCCCGCCCACGCTACCATATCTTCAGTCTGGACTTCCTTCAGACTACCTATTTCATTGGGTCAAGTAACGCTGGACTAACTTCTAGACCACGCCCGCTCTGGAATCCCTTTAGGAATGGACTATTCGTACCCTTCACTTTTCACTACAAGCTCTGACTGGAACATCCATTCCAGCAAGTCATACAAGCTATCTTCTCTTCAACGGCATGGTTCCTTGGGGTAAAGAAGCTGCTGTGCCACGCCATTCCACCACTCATTCTTTCATGATGCTTCACATTGCAATGGTGTTATGCAACTGGGCAGCTGCATGAGAGGTGGTTCTGTATATGTAATAGCATGGTAGCACTCCTCAATGTGCAACTTTGTGTGTGCAAGAATATAAAAATATTCAATACCCATACAGCAGGCCTCAACATGAGTGATGGAAGACAGAGGCCATGACATAAGTTGACAAAAGGCAGGCTTGACCCAGTGGTCAACACGGTATTGCTGTCCAAGCTGAAGCTTGAGGGATGCATCAAATGGTGACAATCAGCTGATTTCAGCAACTGCATACTGAAAACCATGGGCGATTTCAAAAAATGCAGACAATTTGAGCATGGAAATAAGAAATTCTTCACGGTGCTGTTCACCAGCATAACTAGAATGACGACAGTTTCATACTGCATGCACAGAAATAGTGGGGCTAGTACATACCTGCCAGATAAAAATGTTAAAAGGTAGTCAAACTTGCATCGAATGATTCCATGTAAAACAATTGGATTCTCATCACAAGTACCCTCACTGCCAGTGGTACCTGGCTGACCCTCTGGTTGGGGAAGTGAGAGGAGAGACTCAAGCACTGAGGACCATAATGAAAGAAGACCAGGATAGAGTTTGTAGAGCATTTGGTAAGTGGATTCTAAGATCTGGACTACATCAGTTATAAATACTGGATGTATTGTGATTTGGGTCTCACCAAGAAATGGACTGTTCCATCACGAAAGTAGTATTCTGGGTGTTGCTCTCGAGGAATGGACATGTTGCAATCGTTCAGAGACAGTGCATAATGCATGGGGTTGGTTAACAAACTTGGCACATAGTGTGATACTGATGTTTACATAATCAGATCATGAAGATTGCAGGATGCAAGTTGTGAAGGGTATGGACTCTGGACAAAAAGGAAAATAGAGGAGACAGGTAGTGAGAGGGAGGCGAAGCAATATTCGTATTTAGGGTTAAATGGCTGGGTTATCCTAGTAAGTAGTCTACAAGACTGCTGGCAATGGCCTTTCTTGTGCTCAGTGTGATTGCTTATGTAAGCAGTCAGTTCATTGCTCAGCTGACAAGGCTCAGTGCTCAGCACTCAGGCTCCATGACATCAACAGTGAAACAACTCTCAAAGCGTGAAGCTCAAAGGTTGCACAGAAAGAAAGGCTAAGACTTTACGAGTGAAGAGGAGGAAAGGAGTACTCCAACTGGGACCTCAATGAGAGGAAAAGACCAGAAGAACTAGACTGGAGTTCTCTGGCGCTGTATTCAGGTCTTATATACTACAACAGGTATTTGTCCATGTATACGCTGTATCTACGATTACAATGCATTGTCCGCATGTATGGGAATGGAATGGAAGCATAGAAGCATATCATGAGGCCAACACGTTGTGTGGCAGAATGGAAGAGAAGAGAAGCATAACATGTGTGATGTGCATGCACATCAAATGGAAGAGAAGCATACGTAATAATAGCCAGCACGGAGATGAAGTGAAAAGGTGAACTCTGTGACAGTGTAAGTGGATCATAGATCCGTGTGAAGAGTTGAGTGTCCATGCTGACTAAGCAGCAGTTGCACGAAAACGACTAAGTCCTTGAAACATGTAAGTAAAGCGTTCACGATAAGATAGATGATTAGATCCTTGTGGATCACGTGACGCGATAAGATAAGATAAGATCAGAAAAGTGCATATGTGAAGGGTGAAAAATGTAGACCCGTAACAAACAGTAGGCTCATCGCATGCAGGCTCGTCCACCAAGTAAATTCCCAGACCTGCCAGTCAGGGACTACTGGAGTGCTGATGTCCTTCAAGCTCATGAAATGTTGGATAATGCATATCAGGAAGCTTCACAACTTTTGTGGCAAGAAGACAACAACTGCCTGCGGTTTCAAATTCACATTGATTGGATCTATTGCCAGATGGTACCATTACTAGAGGCTGTCCACCATGAGGTAGAGGATATCCATTGGCTCGGTCTTTGTGTGCATGCATTGAGTGAATTGCTGAGTGAGCTGGAGAATGCAGCTTTGGCTGCCAATGGGCGGTAAGTAATTTTTATGATGCAATGTACTATGTTGATCAACTCATGGTGTCAATTTCCATTGAAGGGAGAATTCAACAACGGATATTATCAGAATTTCTCCCATGTATTCTCACTTGTCAGGTTGTCCTGGCCGCCCTCGCTTTGAGTTCAATATGAATTGGCTAGCTGAGGCAGTGTCATCCACCCATTGCATCCCACTCCAGACCCTTGCAAAATCACTCGGAATCCATCGGAATACACTACGTTACCATCTCTATGCAAATGGGTTTTCCAACCACCAGTTCTCCAACATCACAGACCATGAACTTGATGAGGTCATTCGCTATTACAAGTTTGAACGCCCCAGTGCTGGTCTTCAATTTGTCATGGCATACCTCAAATCTTATGGAATCAGTGTGCAGTGCAGACACATCCAGATGTCAATGCAGTGAATTGATCCACTATGCCAGATTCTTTGCTCTCAAGCAACAGTACAACGTTGAGTATACCATGTACCACGATCCAACTATCTATGGCATATTGATGGTCACCACAAGCTGATTCAATGGGGCTTTGTGGTTCATGGTATGATTGATGGATATTGTTGCACAGTATGTATTTTTTTATTCTTAAAAATCTACTAAAATGAGAGCAGGTTGTCGGGTTATGTGTCAGTACAAACAATTATGTGTCGACTGTTCTCAGCCTTTTTCTTGATGCTATTGAGATATATGGAACACCCTCACACATCCGTGGTGATCATGGTGGTGAAAATATGAACATCACAGTATGGATGATTCAACATCGTGGGCCTAACAGATCCTCCTTTATGTGGGGCAAGTCCACTACAAACTCTCGCATTGAACGACTTTGGGTTGACACTGGCATTCAGTTTGTATGACATTGGCATGCATTTTTTTCTCACCTTGAGGACATTCATCTACTTGATGCAAATGATCCTTGTCATCTTTGGCTTTTGCATTTCCTATTCTTAGATGAGCTCAATTACAACTGCTACCAATTCCAGCAAGATTGGAACCACCACCCAATCTCAAAGTGTGGTCACAATCAGACACCATTGGTACATGTATATCATTATGTATGTAACAGAGTCACTAACCTTCCAAAAGGACGTGTGATTTCTATCCAAGCTACAACATGGCATATATCCTGAGCCATCTGAAGATGTTCATCCTGATATTCTTGCAAATTATGTACAAGATGAAGAAGTTGACATATAGGCAGAGATCACAGCCAATCAAAACCACAATGTTTGACATGCAGCTGTCGCTGCACTGCCTATGACAACACCATTTCACTCCATGGAAGCCAATGAGGCTTTCAGTCTTGCTCTTCAAGCGAGCCAAGATGAAGATACCATTCCAACAGGTTATGAAGTTGCAGAAAATGAGTGGGTAAATGAAACCTACCCTGAAACCAAAGTAATTACTAGTGGCTGTGCTGCAAGGAAGTATGTGATGCATCTGCCTTTTAGAATTTGGTGGCCACGAGCCATTTTGTGGGCACAGGGACTGGACATAATGACGGCGATCAATATGATTGAAGAAGAAGGCCTCTAAATGTTCAACTATACCTACGGATTGTATAAGTAGGGTGAGCTACAACTAATGGTGTTTTATAGCCTTTTCCTTCAGTGTGTGGTCTGCCTGCTTGTGGATCCTCTTTCAACTCAACTGCCTTATGCTACTACCTCCAAGGTGACGTTGAACATGGTAGGACCATCTACCTGCACCCAGTTCATTCCAGGTGCAGGACACAAGGGGAACCACTGCCAAACTTGCTGTCACAAGGAACACCACCATTATCCTGCCCAGCATGATGGTCCAGTCAGTTTTGGTCCTGATGGCAATAGTGCAATTGCTGGTGTCTCCATTGCCACCAGTACTGCATCTTAAGCTGCTGTTGCTCCAACTGAAACTGCTCAGACGATCCTTGACCGATATGGCTTACAACAACGACTTCAATCACAGACCTCCTCTCGAGTTGCTCAAAGTGAAGCATCCTTTGGCTTTTGAAGATCTGAAAGTCTTCTGTCCACACGATGAACAAGCCTTCAGCTTACAAGCAGGGTAAATACTACAAATATAACTAATATGGTAGCTGGTATCTGATTTTTCTTAGGCTGGAACGTGTGCTGGCAGTGGATTGAAAGTTTCTGGTTTGACTACTGGTAGTGTTGCCACACAGTCGTTGAACCTGGAGAGAAGCACTGGCATCAAAGTTGGTTTGCTAATGATGATACCTAATGGCGTTGATTTGATAAGCATTGTAGCACTCGCAACAAATGAATTCATGCCTGCTAATTAGAGTATTTGTTAGAACAACAAATTGCTGGCATCCAAGAAGCTGAAAAGATCTGAGCAAGAGGAGTTTCGTCATTATGGGCTACTTGTGACTATGGATGAAAACAACAGCATTGAGTTTAATGTCTCATGGAATATGGATGCTATTGACTTGTGGCTTTGCCATCTTCTCCCGAAGCCATTTGAATGGCTTGATGCTCACTGTGGCAGACCAGGTGCTGGATCTTTTCACTGGGTTCTTCTCAGCCCTGAGAGACAGAATTATTTTGTTATGAATCACCCATCCATCATTGGCAAGGATCTTGAAGAAGCAAAAGGTACACATGGCAGGAAGTACACCTTTCATGCAACTGTTATTGGTAAGATGCCACAATCTTTGTATTATTGTTGAGTTTCAAGTTTATTTACCATATTTTTGTAGCTCCCTGAGCCTCCATTCCATGTTCTGTGTATACAGACTGAAATAAGGCTATCAAGAAGGCGTTACTACTAGGTGGTAAACAAGATCCTGGCTTTGACTCAGACTCTGATGACTTGGACACCATCAGTACTATTTCAAGTTATGAGTTGGATCAGGCAATGAAAACCAACCCCATCAAGGATGGCAATAGAGCACTGCCAAAAGACTTTGGTGACAAAGGGAAAAGCAAGGCGTCCACCACTGAAGTCGTTGAGCTGTCATCCGACTCATCAAATGAGTCAGATGGTGAAATTCAGATTCTCAAAATTGCTCATGCAGCAACATCAGATCCTGACAGAGGTACTAATCCCTGTGTCACAATGAATCCTACCACTGGTGGTGTTGTGGTTGAGTTGACCATCCCCCATTCCTCCAATCTTGATAATTCAGATCCTGAAGATGAGGAGAATGATGATTTGTTTTTCACCAACCTTGTTGCTGGCATGCGTAAACACAAGGTTGATACTGACCCTGCCACAAAGTCTGGTAAGTCTGCTCATCAATGAATGTCACACTTCAATGGAACTGATATTATGTGTGACACAAGGCCTGAAGCGCCATGTGTCTATGTCCTTTGAAGACAATCCACCATGGGTTCTTTGGGGAAAACAAGTCAGATCTGACAGTTACCATAGTGTGTATTTCTTCTGTCAAAATGTTCACCTTTTTAATGTCCTGTTGAACTTTTCGTATCACGCAGCGCCTACTGTGACTGATACTTCTTCATCCAACCTCCAAGTCTACGATGAGTCCAGCAGACCTGGACCCTCCCAATGAAACAACTCTCAAAGCTTGAAGCTCAAGGGTTGCACTAGAAAGGCTAAGATGAGAGGAAAGATGGAGAAGTACTACTACTGGGACCTTTGAGAGGAAAAGACCAGAAGAACTAGACTGGAGTTCTTCGGTGCTCTATTGGGGTTTATATACTACAACAGTGTTTACCAGTATTGACACTGTATCTACAATATGCAATGCTTTGTCTGCATGTATGGGAAT
>JBBPSC010001423.1:0-10039 GCA_038093395.1 Baorangia bicolor | reverse complement strand
AACGGGGTCGCTGGCGCCGGTGCTGGTGGGTTCGACGCGGCGGCCTGGTCCGCTCGGGCGAGCTCGACGTCGGACGGTGCGAGTACGAAGACTGCGACGACGACGTCGCTCGCGCCGTCCACGTCCACGTCAACGAGCGCATCGACATCCACTAAAGACTTGTCGAGTTCTGCGAAGACACCACACGCCTCCGCCACGCCGTCGGTACGCTCGCAAGCTCCCGTCGAGGCGCTGGACCTTCTCCTTTCCCTCGACGTCTCGCTGGAGCTTATCCACGCCACCCGAGATGCGACCAAGCGCCTCGAGACGTTCGCCGCGTATCCCGGCACGACCGGCACGCGCGTGTGCGAGACGCTCGAGGATGCGTTCTGCGAGATGTTGGGGGTGTTGGGCGCGAGGCACGTCGCGTGGGGATTCGGAATGTAAGTCCAGGATCACACCTTTTCTGTTCAGCTCCGTTCACCTCTCATTGTCATCCTGTCGACTAATATGCCGCCTCCACAGAGCAACCGAGCGCATGTCGTCCTACAAACCTGCCGAGCACGAAGGGACGACGAGTGTCGCACCGCTTTTACAGTTCTTTGAGCTCGTCCACATAGGGGATACGATCCAGAGCATGGTGCAGGTGTTTTTTGATAAAGAAATGGTGCGCTGGTTGTGCTTTCGTCGTGTGCGCTGACCTGGCCTCGCTCAAACCAAATTTCGTGCACGTACACGTCGAACAGGCCCCACACATCGACAAGACCGACTTTTTGAACGCGGTCGTGAGGGAGAAGAAGCGGTTCGAGAACACGCTCGACGAGTGTGTCGCCTCGGGGTTGAATGCAGGGACACAGGTACTTATGAACCAGGTTCGTTCGAGGGATGCCTCACTCACACACGAGCGTTGGCATACGACTGACGATGATATTCGCCACTGGGCCTCTTCGCACCCAACCACAGGTCGATCACGTCATTCAGACAATGACCCAGCCCAGGGCATACTACCCGCCCGAAGACGCCGCGCTCGATCTCCGTCCAACGGAAGGCTGTCGCGAAGCGATCCGGTGCCTCGAGACGCACTGCAAACTGCTCAAGGGCAGCACGAGCAGAGAGGTCCTCGAGGTGTTTTATCAGGAAGTCGGGATACGACTGTTGGCGTGGGTGTCGCGGTCCTTTGTGCACTATGCATACAGTGCTTGCTGACATGAAATTGTTGTGTGGAATCGTAATGATTTGTCGTTGCTAGGATACTGCAGAAGCATATCAAGCGCCAGATCATCTCCCTCACGGGCGGCTTCCAAGTGATCGCAGATCTGAACGCGTACCATGCGTTCATCGCGTCGCTCAAGGTGTGTGTTGCCCTCGCAGTATCCTGGGGACGTTTCTTTTTGATACGTGTATGTGCAAAAAAAGGTACCGAGCGTCACCGCGGATTTTGACCACCTCAAGATGCTCGGGCACGTCTTTATCGTCGAGGACGCGAAGGATCTCGCGCAGATCGTACGGGACGTGACGCGGTATGGAGGCACGTATCGTCCAGAGGTATGGTTTTTTACCCCGTTTCCCGTTCCCATTCTCCTCCCCTTTCGGGGGTTCCCTTGAAGTGAATTGTTCAAATGGATAAACGCTGCTGACACGGACCGATGTAGGACGTCTACGAGTTCATCCAGCGCCGATCCGACTGGAAGAAAATCGAAAAGACGGTAGACAAGACAATGTATAATCTCAGTTTCAAGGAGGACTGTGTCATTTGTTGAAGTGGTCACCACGTACACGGGAAATTTGAGATCGAGTCGGCAGTAGGCCTTACAGTAATTTAGACGACATCGTCATACGTGCGGTTTGAGGAGGAATGATGGATGTCGGACGGGTTTCTCCAGCTCGATCAACTTACATACAGTAACTACGGCGCAACTAACAGCACGTTGTGCCGTGGATAGGGACCAGCGTCACTAGCCCCCTGCAGCGGTGGCAGGCGTTCGAGAACAATCTTCGAGGCTTCGCATCTTGCGGGAACTCTGGGATTAGGTCGTTTCCCCTATTGTTTATTTCCTCCAGATGACCCATCCATCTCAATCACGCATCCGGTAGTGGCCGACCGCCGAATTCTCTCTTCTCCCCCTTGCACGCTGCTGGTCCATTTAGGAAGGGTCAACGGAATCTCACTGATCTCTATATCTCGTCTTATACCCCCACCCTCACCACCCTCATTCGTGCTAGACGGCCCAGTCCGTCGAATCCTACAACTGAAGGGAAACGCTTCCTTGCCATCGGTCAAGCGAATTCAGCCACGGGCGAGAGTGAACTCCTTTCTGCCGAAGCCGAGTTGGTTAGCCTATCAGTCAACGCGTCGATGGTCTCGCCACATTTACGCGTATTGAGAGTCCGGAACCCTGCACCTCGCGCGTTTCTAGCAAGAACGACTGGTTTCACTTTGCGCATGGTCTTCCAAACCGGAAACATTCGTTTGAGTCCGCCGCTTCGCTCTCCACGATGGACACTTCACAATCCAACACCTCATCCAGTCACACAAGACGATGAAAAAACTGGTGGATATACTGTTCCGGTCCGTCCGATCAACGCATTATAAGTGCCTAGTTCCATATCCTCGTTTGCTATCTTGCTTCGAAACGCTACCCGCTGTGTAACTGTCATTGAACACGCTACGATTCGACGATTTCAGGAGTCGTGTGACACTTCCATTAGTTGTTGTTTGCCTCTGTTTCCGAACGGATACCCGGTGGCGGTGCACCTATGTAGTTTCAAAGTTCTCTCGGACTTTGGCCGTCTTTACTTGCAACACGTTCGCTACTTGGGTTTAGGCTCACATCGTACAGTCTTGAGCTGAATGAGCAAGGAATACGACCCCGAGCCCTGTCTCGAAGGACACAACGGCCATGAGGCTAGCGAGCGCGTCGGCCTTCTCTCTGGCTCACAACATCCTGCCAGTGACGCAGGCCACATCCACGACGGCTGCCGTTTAACCGTTGGCAGTGGAGCACACACGCCTAGATATGCATGGAAACATTTGCTCGCGTCCTTTGCGGGGGGTATCGCTGCGTGTCTCGCTCTCCAACTTGTACTGTTCGGGATAGGCTATTACTCTTTCCGGGAGTGTTCAGGAAGCAGTGGCGCGGGCACGGACAAGGTCGATGTTTACGCTTCCCCCTGGGTTGGCTCTACCACCGTCCACAACTACCCGCCTCCCTCTCCCACCAACGACTTCCCTGAGTTATTCCCCACAGAGTACGCTTCCCTCCGTTGACTTGTTCTTTTTCTCTAACTTGTTCTTGTGCGATGCAACAGTGTGGGATACCCAGGAGGAACCCCGACTGGTGCAGAACCGGCCCTGATCGCTACCGCTCCTACCCAACCTCTCCAAACGGGGGCTGCACAGCTCGTTGCACCTGAATACACCTCGCTCCCAGATTCCCCATCCAAACCCTCGACACCTCGCGAACGTCCCTTCAACCTCTTTCGTTCCTGGGGCAACCTGTCTCCTTGGTACAGCGTTCCACGCGGCGCGTTCGGGATCGACGAAGGCGCAGAGCCTCCTGCGGAATGTGTCATCAAAGGCGTGCACATCTTGCATCGACATGGGGCACGATACCCTACCGCGTGGGGTATGTGCCAGTTTCTTTCTCGTCGCTGTTGGACGTGCGGCGTGGTGGGCAGAGTAGGCGCATCGATTGGCTGACGAATGTGTATTTTGTAGCCAACTATGGAGGACCGGCGTCGCTGGCGCAAAGATTGCACGAGAGCGCCGAGCAGTGGGATGCGACAGGAAGATTGGCGTTCTTGAACGATTGGTGAGTGGTGACGTGTTTGTCTGCATGTAATCAAAGTTGACGGTGCACCACAAACAGGACGTACAAGCTTGGTGAAGAAGGTCGTACCCTCCGTTCTTGTTTTCCGTGTTTGTCTGCATGTAATCAAAGTTGACGGTGCACCACAAACAGGACGTACAAGCTTGGTGAAGAAGGTCGTACCCTCCGTTCTTGTTTTCCGTGTTTATAGCCTGACCTTTCATGCTTTGTCGAACACGCGGTCGTTGGATTAATCTGTGAACCACGTCGTATTTCGCGCGCGAACGCCTTTGTTATAATCTTTCATCTCGCCCACACCCATGTGTCGCACCATGGGATACGCGACCACAGTCCTGACACCTTTCGGAAGACAACAGCTATGTGGGTACTTTTCCTCTCTATCGTATCCTCAGTCTTTCCTTCTTACCACGTCTCTATTCTGATTCTCAATAACAACCTTAATCTCCCTTTTCATACTTTTTTTTTTTTGAAATTCTCGCTCGTCGTTCGCTGTCTGGACTGACAATATGTTTTGTAGATGATTTGGGTGTCTCGATGAGACTGAAATACGGGTTCTTGTTGGAGGTGGGTTGCGCCGTTGTCATCAGACACGACTTTGGGGATTCCGTGATAATTGAAACGCTAACTGCAATCATAGGATTTTACAGCACGGAACAAGCTGCCCGTGTTTAGGACTGAATCCCAGTGAGTAACCCTTGTCGTCGCGGTCGATGGATCAGTGTTGTCATGTCTCTGGCTGAACGGGACATTTGTATAAAGAGATCGTATGCTTGCTTCTGCAGTCAACTTCGCATTGGGTTTCTTTGGCTGGCCTCTCGACGGGAAATACGAGCAAGTGATCACGATCGAGGCGTCCGGTGTAAGCTTCATGTTTGATCTTCGTCGCGAGCGTGTTGTCTGACCCCATCTTCCTGCTGTCGCTAGTTCAACAACACTCTCGCTCCCTATGACACTTGTCCTAACGCCGGTACCCATAATAAAGCCGACCGCTCGCTGACCTACATCAAGGAATGGGCCGGGATTTACCTGAAGGAGGCGCAGAAGCGATTACAAGCTGACTTAAAGCCTACCGAGGGTGGGCAGGGATTCAACTTGGAGATCGAGGACATCTATAGGATGCAGCAAATGTGTGCATATGAGGTAGCGTATTGCGGTTCCTCACCCCCGTGTTATATCGCGCCGGGCTGATGGAGTACATTCAAGACTGTCGCACTTGGCTATTCCAAATTCTGCGAGCTGTTTACGGAGGATGAATGGGAAGGGTTCAATTATGCGTTCGTACTCATTCTTTCCTGACATGACATGCCCTCACCCAGTGCCATACAGCCTCGATCTAGCCTTCTGGTATGACTCTGCCTTTGGCTCGCCTGTCGCCCGTGTGCAAGGCGTGGGTTATATCCAAGAACTTATTTCCCGACTTACTCACACGGCGATCGAGATGCACAACTCGAGTACCAACGCGACGTTGCACGCTGACGATCGCACTTGGCCGCTCGACGACATCTTGTACGTCGACGCAACGCACGAAGTCGTCGTCCTCAACAGTAGGTCGCATTCTCGTTTTCCATCCCTCGCTTGTCATTTGATTCTGATTCCGAACGCGACCACAAACAGTCCTCACGGCGTTGAACCTGACGACGCTCACCGCGTCGGGTCCCCTTCCGGCCGACCACATCCCTGCGAACCGGTCCTTTAGGGTAGCCGATCTCGCGCCGTTTGCGACCAACGTGCAGTTCCAACGTACGTCCCCCATTTCCCAGTCCTTGCCGCGTTCGACCGGAGGTGCTGACAATATGACATGATCGCTTGTGCACCTTCTAGTCCTTTCGTGTCCTGCTTCCGTGCGATCGGACAACGCGGATCCAGGGGCGACCCACGTTCGGATCGTGGTCAACGACGGCCCGGTCCCACTGACGGGCGTGCGCGGGTGTCCGCCCTCGTCATCAGGGCTGTGCCCGCTCGCGACGTTTATCGAGGCGCAAAAGTCGACGATCGGAGAGGTCGATTGGGAGTGGGGATGCTTGGGGGGATGGGAGGTGCCGGAGGGGAAGGCATGGGAGACGGTCGGGGGATGGTATCCGGAGAGGATCTGAGGTTGGGGTTGTTGACGACGGACATGCTCTTGTTGATTGTGTCATAGTTTTACTGTATCTATCACACATTGCCTTAATTGAGCTGAAGAAACACATCCGACATCCATGACTCTCAACCTCCACATACTTTGCCATACTCGAGAGTACAAGCCTCTTCGATACGATTGAATCTCATCCTTCTCTGGTCGAACGAGGTCCTATGTAGGCACGGCTTGAATTCTGGCGTCGAGTATTCAAAGCCGATACAAGCGCTCGGAGGTCCTAATGATTTATATACTAAAACGTCATGACTCCTGAAATCTTCCATAGTGTGTTCAACGACAGTTACACAGCGGGTACAGTATTTCAAAGCAAGACAGTAAACGAGGACATAGAATTAGGCACCGAGATGTATATAAAGAATGCGTTGATCGAATGGTATATCCACCAATTTTTTCATCGTCCTGTGTAGCGCGAACGCTGCACGGGTATGATCCAGACGACCCGACTCGTCCATCATGTTGTCGTAGAACATGGACGTGATCTTGTTCGTCTGACCATCGTCCACGGCCCACATCGTCCCGATCACAGAACGAAACCCGGCAAACTGCATCGCCGATGCGAGATGAATGACTTCGTCCGGGCTCTCCTCGTCTCCGACAGTTGTATGACAGGCAGAAAGGTACGCGAATTCGGGATTGTCCAAATTGCACTGGATGATGTGTTGGATTGTGAACTGTCCGTCGTGGAAAGCGAACGCGGACTCGAACGGTTGTTTCCGGTTCGGAAGGCCATGACACGCAAGGTGTACCCATTGGCTCTTCCTGAGCTCTCCGGCAACCCGGGAGATGTGAGCTTCCGGACCATCAATGCGCGTAAATGTGGTGAGACTATCGACGCGCTGACCAATGTTAGCCAGTTCAGCGCCTACGGAGACGAGTTCACTCTGGCCGACGGCTGTTGCTTGACCTATAGCGACAAAGTGCTTCCCTTCAGTCATAGAATTCGACAGACTAGGCCGTCTAGCATGAATGAGGGCGGTGAGGGTGGGGGTGTAAGAAGAGATGTAGAGATCAGTGAGATTCCGTTGACCCTTCCTAAACGGACCAGCAACGTGCAACGGCAGAAGAGAGAACTCGGCGGTTGGGCACCACCAGATGCGTGACTGTCGGGGATACGTAGTCTGGAGGAAGTCGGCAATATGGGAAACGACTTCGTCCCAGAGTTCCCGCAAGAAGGAAGCGAACTCTCTGGTCACGTTGAGCTTCTTCGCGCGTACAGTCAAGGTACGGAGCTTCGATGTCAGTTCTCGAACACGTTCCTTTGTGATTGACAACGGAATGTGAACGGGATCCTGATCGATTGAGACAACGAGCGCATCGCAGCCATACTTGCTCGCATTCACAATGATCACGGGGCCCCCACGGGCTGCCTGTTGGAGTTCGGAGAAGAGCGAGGGCAAGAGAAAACGTGAGAGACCGGGTAACTTGCGGATGTTGGTCACGACTCTCTGCATTTCGAGATTAAGATGGCACACCCGATCGTGCTGATCCACATCAGGTGAATCAAGAGCACTGCGGATGAGCGAGGTCAGCTGCGTGAACTCGTCTGCCAACATCTTTCCTGCCGGGCCAAACGCGATGACGTCATCAAGTGGGGAGCGAAGGCGAGTGAGCTGGCTCCAAAAGACACCGCGGCCTTGTTCAAGAAGCTCGACTGATTTGGCAGGAGCGCACTTGCGAAGGCAAGCTGAGAACGCGTCCACTGCAAGCGATGACGTGAGGTTCTTGAGGATGGTAAGATGTTGAGGTAAAGACGGCAGGATGGCCAGATGATGGGTTAGTAGTCGAAGAGACGTTTCATATGCTAAAAGTATTGTAGGATGCTGGAAATATTCAGCCACACAGGTCCATGCTCTAGCGGCAGACAGATCAGTGGAAGACACCGTTTGCAGTACGTGCGCCAGTCCAGTGTAGAGACTGAATAGTTCTTCTTTGTCCTTCAACTGACCCGACTGCGTGAACCGAGTATGAAGAGAGGATGCAAGGTTGTCCAATGACTGTGATCGATTAGGGTGCCCCAGTGGTCGAAGTGCCAGCGCATCTCGATCGAGGGCGATGGCCTCATTGAGATCCTCCATGGTCCCGAGCTGCTCATACCGAGCGGCAAGATGAAGTGCAAGGTTGTTAAAAGACTTTGATCGATCCGGGTGCCCCAATGGGCGAAGCACCAGTGCGTCTCGATCGAGGACAATGGCCTCATTAAGGTCTTCCACTTCCCCGAGATGCTTGTACCGAGTAGCGAGATGAAGTGCAAGGTTGCTCAAAGACGTCGATCGATCAGGGTGTCCTGGTGGGCGAAGCGCTAGTGCATCTCCATCAAGGATAATGGCCTCATTGAGGTCCCCCATTGCCCCGAGCTGCTCGTACCGAGTGGTAAGATGAAGTGCAAGGTTGTTCAAAGGCGTTGACCGATCTGGGTGCCCCGGTGGGCAAAGCGCCAGTGCGTCTCGGTCGAGGACAATGGCCTCATGGAGATCCTCCATTGCCCCGAGCTGCGCATACCGAGTGGTGAGATGAACCGCAAGGTTGTTCAAAGTCGTCGATCGATTAGGGTGCCCCGGTGGGCGAAGTGCCAGTCCATCCCGGTTGAGGACAATTGCCTCATTGAGATCCTCCATTTCCCCGAGCCGCTCGTACCGAGTGATGAGATGAACTGCAAGGCTATTTAAAAATGTCGACCGATCAGGGTGCCCCAATGGGCGAAGCGCCAGTGCGTCTCGGTTGAGGATAATGGCTTCATTGAGGTCCTCCATTTGCCCGAGTTGCTCATACCTAGTGGTAAGATGAACCGCAAGGTTGTTTAAAGGCGTTGACCGTTCAGGGTGCCCTGGTGAGCGAAGCGCTAGTGCATGTCGGTCAAGCACAATGGCCTCATTGAGGTCCTCTGTTGTCCCGAGCTGCCCGTACCGAGTGGTAAGATGAGCTGCGAGGTTGTTCAAAGATATGGACCGTTCAGGGTGCCCCGGTGGGCGGAGTGCCAGTGCGTCTCGGGCAAGGACAATGGCCTCATCGAGGTCCTTCATTGCCCCGAGTTGCTCGTACCGAGTGGCGAGATGAAGTGCCATGTTGTTCAAAGACGTCGACCGATTAGGGTGCCCTGGTGGGCGAAGTGCCAGTGCATCTCGGTCGAGGACAATGGCCTCATTGAGGTCCTCCAATGCCCCAAGCTGGTTGTAACGAGTAGCGAGGTGAACTGCAAGGTTGTTTAAAGGCGGCGACCGTTCAGGGTGCCCTGGTGGGCGAAGCACTACTGCAGCTCGGTCAAGCACAATGGCCTCGCTGAGGTCCTCCAATGCCCCGAGCTGCTGGTACCGGGTGGCGAGATGAGCTGCAAGGTTGCTCAACGATGTTGACCGGTCAGGGTGCCCCAGTGGGCGGAGTTCCAATGTTTCTCGCTCGAGAACCATGGCATTATTAAGATCCTCCATAGCCCCGAGCTGCTCGTAGCGAGTGGCGAGATAAACCGCAAGGTTGCTCAAGGACGTCGACCGATCAGGGTGCCCCGTTGGGCGAAGCACCAGTGCGTCTCGGGCGAGGACAATAGCCTCACTGAGGTCCTGTATTCCCCCGAGCTGCTTGTACCGGGTCGCGAGATGAACCGCAAGGTTGTTCAAAGACGTCGACCGACCAGGGTACCCTGGTGGGCGAAGCGCTAGTGCACTTCGTTCGAGGATAATGGCCTCACTGAGGTCCTCTATCTCCCCGAGCTGCTTGTACCGAGCGGCGAGATGGGCCGCAAGGTTGTTCAAAGATATTGTCCGATTAGGGTGCCCTGGTGGGCGAAGTGCTAGTGCGTCCCGGCCGAGGACAATGGCCTCATTGATGTCCTCCATTGCCCCAAGTTTCTCGTATCGGGTGGTGAGATGAGCTGCAAGGTTGTTCAGAGGCGTCGACCGATCAGGGTGCCCTGGTGGGTGAAGTGCTAGTGCATCTCGGTCGAGGACAATGGCCTCATTGAGGTCCTCCATTGCCCCGAGCTGCTCATGCCGGGTGGCGAGATGAAATGCAAGGTTGTTCAGAGACATTGTCCGGTTAGGGTGCTCTGGTGGGCGAAGGGCCAGTATATCTCGGTCGAGGACAATGGCTTCATTGAGGT
>JBBPSC010001422.1:0-10040 GCA_038093395.1 Baorangia bicolor | reverse complement strand
AAGGAACAGAAGGCGAGCCAGAAGGAAAGACACTTGAAGTATTGCTCGACGTCGTGGGTGCAGTCCTTGAGAATACAACCTTATTCATCGAGCCCTATGTGCGTATGCATTGAATTTCTCTGCGTATTCACGATTACCCACATACTGACCGATCTCCCTTAGCTACACCAAATCCTGCCTGCCGTCCTATCTACGCTTCTACATTCCAACCTACCGCGCACCCACGCGACCCACCTTCGTACAGCGGCTGCTCAAACGCTTGGCCGATTATTGACGCAACACTCAACGACATATCCCTCACTTTCTCCACGCATCATGAAGACGCTCTTGGTCGCGCTTTTGGGTGGGGGTGGGTCGGCCCCGACACCTGCTTCCAGTTCAGCGATCGTAAACGGTTTCGAGTCACTCACTATCGCGCAAGGAACGTCAAGTGCAGAACCGAGAGGTACGCCGAAACCACTGGGCACCCGGGAAGGTGCGATTCGTGGTCTTGTCGGCATTGGTAAGGAGGCAGTCCGGAAAGGTGTCCTTGAAGGCGGTGGTGCTCGTGTTGTAGGCGAGGAGTGTGCTGCTTCGGGTGGCGACGGGGTCGATGGCGTTGTCGATGCGGTCATGGTACGGTTAGAACTCGTTTTCTGATCGCCATTTACCGAATTCTCCGAGCAGATCGCTCTTCAAACCCTTTCTCCCATCTCCGAGATGGCGGAGTCCCTTGATCGGACCGGAGAAGAAGACGTCAAATTGATTGCACAGCTGAATGATATGCTTGGAGAGTTCTTTACAGAGAAAATAATTGGCCGTGGAGATCGCGCATGGGCTACGGGTATTGTACAAAGCGTCCATAGTGCTCGTGTCGGATGATAGTGTTAGGTAATCGTTGACGTGGGATAGTGATGCAAAGTGCCAGCAAAGGGAAAATACTACCAATGATGAAGCCGTGGCCCGGACGGTGTGAGGTACCAGAGGCTGTTCGTTGCCATGCAGAAATGCCAATAAGCAGGAAGTATGTGGTGGACGCTAAGCCAAAACTGCGCAGAGGTGTCAATACAGGACTCTCATGAGATGCAACGTACACTCACACTATAAAATTTGCAGGATCGTTTGTCTTCGTCGACCGATCGGTAGAGCAAGAAGCGAACTCCCGTGTAGCCAGAGTATAAGATGAACGCCGTGGCACTCAGTAGATCAAGACGCCACACGCTACTGAGGTAAATAGACCATAGCGGGATTCCCAGCGCGACGGATAACCTAGAACCAACGGGGAATACGATGGGGAGCGTGCATCTACCCGTCAGACGATCCCCAGAGACGTCTTTAAAGTCTTGCGCATGCAATGTAGAAGCGAAAACAGCCACGCTCAACTGGACGGCTAGCTGGGCTGTCTTGGGGACGTGAGACCGATCACATCCTAGCGGTGCATGTCAACAAAACCACCGCCGACGAGTAGAAACCGCCAACGTACCTGCCAAAAGAGCCCCGCCAAAACCCGCGCAGCCGTACATGACCGCAGTGAGAGAATTTTTCAAGAGAAAACATTCGTCACCGCGGAGTTCGCTGTATAACACGGTGAGAACCTGGAGTCCTAAGCTGATGAAGAACAGCTCCGTGCTGTATGCCGCCGAGACTGCCAGACACACAGGAACGAACATCCAGCGAAGCGTCCTTGCATGATACTCGGTAATTCTCCCAGAGGGAAGTGGGCGAAAGGGTTTGTTAATCTTGTCCTCGTCGGGTGCTTTGACTTGGTTTGCTATGTTACATGTTAGCAAGTGAAGCCAAATCCATGCGACTACGTGGAGGACGTGTGAGGGATGACACACGGGGGCAACTGCGAGTGCGAAGACAGTCTTTGTGGTAGAGTTAAGAAGGGTTGCAATAGACGACTCGTAACACACCTGCGGGATGAGTGCCGTCTTGATGTCTGCCTTGGTAAAGAGGAAGAGGGTATGAAGATGGTACGGGAAATCAGAATTCAGCAGGAGGGAGCTCACCGTCCCCATAAGAGACGGACCTACTAGCCTGGAGAACTTATCTTTGGGTGAATGCGGATCATGATCATTTATACCATAGCTTGGTGCCTCGCAAATCCATATCATGATATCCGAGAATGGGAAATTATAGCGAGCGGTCGAGCCGACCCTTCCCGACTATCAGGCTAATCGCCGTGATCGGAGAGCGACAACGCCATTGATAAGGCCGACCCAACTGTAACCACAGTCTTCCCTGAAACAGTGCAACGAGGACTTGATCCAATCAGTGAAGTCATGAGACTCCTCTTTGTGTGGGAGCACGACGTTGCACAAATGCACTCAAAGCCTGGCCAACCGGCGGGCCTTCTGAGGGGTTTACAATGGTCCTGCGTGGTCGGGACTATTCGTGACTACTAGGCCCGACTCAGTGGTCCTGGCCAGAATTTCGGCTAAGTCCTGGACCCCTCACTGATCCAGGCCGCAAAGAAATCAATGTCCTGTAAGTTTTTTTTTTTTTTTTTTTTTTTTTTTTTTCCCGTTTGAAATAAACCAAGATGATCATACCTGGTAACCATACCCGTGATTTCACCCTGAATTCCGGTCGCCACTGCCTATTCTTTGCGAGGCCTGCGAAGAGGAAGGACCAAGAACATATAATATGCCCTTCGCGAACCCGCGAAGCGGGACAATCATGTACACAACCCTGAGCCACCTCGGAGGCCCGGTTCACTGTTCCGCCATTGCAACCGGTGACAACCAAGTAAATGGTGTCGAGGACGACGCATCAAACCACCATGATGAATTCGCATGAGCATCCCCCAGGCTGGTCTGATGGATGTCTGTTGACGAGTGAGCTGCCACAACTCTTGGGATAGGCTGAGACTCCAACTCACTGCCACGCTTTACAAGCGAGCGACACACCTAAATCTGGTATGTCGTTGAACATTGCGACGGACTCTGTACTGGGAATACTATGATTACAGGTAGCCCTGAATGATGCACCACCGTTCCGAAGTGTACGTACAGCGTATAATGTAGAAGGTTCCTTTCAGCTCATCTCGAGTCTATCCGCAGTTCTACAAGGAACGAACCGCGACGAGATCTCATGCATTTGTGACTTGAGGACTTCTGGTCACTGGTGTTCAGTAGTACTCAACCGTGAGGTTCTCCCGCGGTGGTTGCGTGTTGGGGTGACAAATCAGGACTAGCTGAATTGGTCACACTATCTCCGACCACGACGCGGACGATTGGAGCACCACTTGAGGCGCAGGGAGAAAACAGGTGGATCATAAAATGAGTGGCAAAGGACATGACGTCTCGGGGGTATGTGACGCCAGCACATCCAAGCGGGTTATTGCAGAAAGTCGTGATCGATCCAATTCGTCTAGGGTTGCTCTCTATATGGATCCCATGTGTAACTCCCGACATCATCACACTGGCGCGCAGCACGACGATAGCCATACCACATGGGTCATCTATCAACCAGACCGCCAATAACCCACTCGTAAGCACCCAGGAACACAGCACCACCGGCAGATATCCAAAGTGTCCGCGGTACGATACCCGCAAATAGTGCCTTCGGTCCCTCGGTAGTATAAATTTGCCTAAAACGGCTCAGGAGTGAGGGCATTTTCGAAGCGGGATCCTGATATTCCGTTACCAACCCGTCAGAAAAGAGAACGGACGAAGGATGGCATACATACCCGCATGTCAAGCATCACTCGCGTTTTGAGAACATCAAGGGGAGTCGTCAGTGCAGCTGCAACACCACCCGCAATACTCCCACAGATTGCGGCCTCCGATGGATGGAGTGGGCGTGCACCCATAGCCAGGGAGAGTCGGTACTTCAAAAACTCGTACAAGGGAAATTGAAGTGAAGTAAATGGGATCTGTCGAGAGGATGAGGAATGACACGAAAATATCCACTAGTATTACATACCTCACGCATGATTGTAATCCCAAACCCACGGTAGAACCCCCGTACACCGTCATGCTTCAGAACCATCTTTGCGGCGGCGAGGGACGTAGCAGTAGAACCATAAGATAATGTCTGTGTACGCGTTTTTATCACTTCAGTTGGAACACGGACTAAGCAGGCTACCTAAAGCATGTGACATCAGAGACTTATAACATGACAATGACACAGGACGAGTACAGTTTCACCAATAGATGCGGAAATCATGTGGTTGAGCGGGGCTAGCTGCCCGTGCAAGGGCAGAGATTGCTTTGACATTTCGTATGTCGAGAAGAACATTGCCGCTGCTCTCCAGTCATATATAGTCGATCGACGGGCACGACAGTACTCACCTCCCGGTGCGCTGCCCACAACAACACTCCCAATGCCTTTGTAGATCCCTTTGAAGCCACCAGCCTTCACGAACCCTTGAGCAGACTGCAGCCGCGTCTTGACTGTATCTATCGGGAAGAAAAGCAGGTCCACAGCTGTACCTGCTGCACCTCCTGCCTACGCGGGGTAGGGAGTGTTGGGAATGTTCATGTGGATGTTTGGAAAGGAAGGAAGTGGGCGGCGCACGATGAGGGACTGAGTGAATGTTGGCTTGCGTTCGGATTCCATTTTGCCCGACTCAATGATGGAACTCAGTGGGCGGAACGGAAGACTGACACAAGCGGATAGAAAAGAGTCAAGTTGAGAGTCTGGTTGTCCATATCCATTTATGGAACTTTGAGTCTACCTCAGAGGTTCCGCTCTGAGAAAGTGAATACAATCTTTACAAGACTTTATGGATGATACACTCGAGATTCCACGTCCGCGAGCGGAAGAAATCCAAGAAGGAGATGATCACTCCTCCGGGGATGAAGATGGTGGACTAGATTGGACGAAGCTTCCGTGAGTACCCACTAATGCACGAGTCACGCATGAATGATGGACGTTCAGATAGAAAACTTGGAGCTGCTGCACGGCCTATTATCCCAAAACGCGGTGAAAAGGACTTCGAGCCTGCCCCGGGTGGGGGATCAGGTTTACAGCTCCATGTCCTTGACCGCTCACGGGATGCGATGTTCGAGGCTCTTCGCGCCAATAGAACCATTTCGAGGCTAGTCGCTTTCTACTGTTCAGGTAGTTAAGCAGTTCGTATTGACATACTATTGCAGCAAAACTATAAGCTATGGCATCTGGTATCCTTCAATTGATCGTGTGCATGTGACAACTGCGCGTGGAATCCACTTCTCGACAATGGGTTACTTTATCTCTCGAACGGCGCAATACGAAACCACGGATAGCGAGTCGAGAGGTCTATCATCCAAACTCCCCAAACGGCTCGAACTTCTTCCGGAAGAAGCTTTGTATCTCATCGAACGCGGCGCTCTGTTTTGTTATAAGTCGGTTTCTAGCGGTGCATCGCTCGTGGACCCTTTGAGTTACGAAACACAAAGTCCAGGAGCGCCGATGTCAGTTCAACAAGCTTTCGCCGAAATGATTGGTCGTGAAGAAATGACCCTGGAACGTTATCAGGTAACTGATTTTGCAATCCTCCGTGCCAATACCTGCTCATCTGTTACTCGCAACTGTGTTTAGGTGTACGCGTATTTGAAACGTCTTGGATTTATTCTGATGCGCACTCAACCCCCAACACCCGAATACCCGGTTGCACCCCCGGTTTCACTTCCAGTTACTCAACCACAGACCGTCACACGATGGCTTACGGGACTCTTCTCGCGCTCCGCATCAAAAGTCATCAGTGTTGCCCGACTTTTTCACAGGATCGATTGGTGGAAGCGACTTCAACTTCACCGGCAGAAAACGACTCGTACGTCCTTCATCTGCCCTCTTCCAGCTATTTAACCTTGCGTTCTTCGATTAGAGGATATATTCAGGGCACTACGATTCATACCTTGTGGTCACACTATTCCTTTGTATCATCCAGCAGTAAAATCCGAACTCTCCCCGAAATCACCTGTACTATCACCCTACAAAATCTTTTTCCATGCATATAAGCCTTCCACACCATTCCGCAAGACAGCTCCTCCTGCGCCTGATTTTCATATCGTGGTCGTCGAGTGAGTTACCTTTAATATCATGCGATGCATATTATCTGTAATCTTGGTGCTGACCGTTCCATGTGCAGTGCACGAACGACGCCTATGCCCTCTTTGCAGGAACTGACTGCACTCTTCGGTGTACTGCCAGAAATGCCGCTCCCACCACCGCGCAAGCGTGGCATCCCAGCTGCCACCAAGCAGCCAAGCAATTCTCAACCGACCGACGCTCGTCCAACCACTCCGGAGGCAGTACCTCAGGAAGGATCACCAGCCAAAATAACACCCTCTCAACGAACACCGAGCTGGTCCTTCGCCTTGTGGACCGTTTTCCAACGTCTGCTCTCTTTTCTTCCCACCTTCCGTACAATCTCCCCGCCTCAGGGTACTAAACCAACATTCACGCCGCCGAAACCAAACCCTTTCCTTGCTCTCAAAACGGGCAAGAAGACTGTCGTGATAGCTGCCGTCGATGCCGGTAGTATTAGCTTTTTCAAGTTTGGGCAGGGTGTCTTTGAGGAATGGCCAATGATCTAGGGCATACGGTCACCAGACAAGTTTATTCTCATCGGGTGCGACAAACCCTCAGTCATTCTATGTATCTGCTTTTGGTTCTGAACTCGGCACCTGGGGTCTCGACCATCTGCATTGGTTTGCTCTTTCCCCCATATGCTCATTGGTCCAAATAAATGAAAAAGGTCGCGAAACTACTTCTTCATATTCTTCTTCGCGATGCTTTTCTCGCTCCTCACCCTCCCCTTACTTGTCTTCTTTGGAGGCGCACCACCAAGCTTCTTGGCAGCATCTGGCTTGCGTACCCTTTCTCGCTGTTTATTCTGCAGGGGGACGCCTTGTTTGGCCAGCGCTATCCTGGCCTTTTTCTTGGCCATTCTCCGAGCCACACGGTCTGCATCCGCTGCCTTGACACGCTTACGTTCCTCCTTGGTCAGCTTGACCAGTTTCTCACCAAGAGATGGGTCGCCCTTCGGAACAGGTGGTACAGGAGCTCGATTAGCTGTCAGTACGGATTTGGAGGGAGGAATGTTTTTGACAGAAGTAGCACTTGGTATTGATCTGCATCTTTGAACCCGGAGTTTCCGTTTTGCAAATTTGAGCTTTCCCGGTTCGAGTGCGAGGATTTCATCGACACAAGTCCGGTCCTGTGGGCCTTGTTTTCAATGCACTGTTCGCATTCCAATCATAACGCAAGGCGTACGAACCGAGAATTGTACGTAGGCAAAGCCTTTTCCAAGTTGGGTGTCCTTGTCGCGAATCATGCGTACACGAGTGACCCAACAGTTTGGCTTGTCCCCGTCTTGCGATCCTTCAGCGTCAGGAGGCCCTCGTTCCACGCTTACGATCCCTTCAAAAAATACCCGTAGATCCTCCTCCTTACTCGCAAAATCGAGGTTTCCGACAAAAATGGTGAGCTTAGGGTCTCCAATGACCGAGCTCAACGGTGAACTATCCGGTACACTTTCACTCGTTGACCTTTTTACGACAGCATCAACGCGAAGCATGCGATCCAGAAACATAGTGCTGTTACACTTTTCGATGGCCAGACGCATGGCTTCGAAAGGATCCATAACAGGAGGTAGAGGAGGCAAGTTAGCTGGTCTTGAGTGAGGATGTGGTGGGTGAGCAAAGACAATGTAAGCGTGCACAGAATCGGCGTCTGAGTGAATATCTCTGTTAATAAATGCAATTTTCTTCATTTGACTGGGGGTGAGGAATTTCTTCTCATCTGTCTTGGATTCGTCTGGAGTGTGTGCGTCGCGCCACGAGGAAGCGCGGTCTCGTTCGTGTTGCCGAGGTTGCTTGTTGTTTTTCCCTTCATCGCTCGCCTCCGGCAGTTTTGACGTAGGCGTTTGGAATGCGACTGAACGAAAGCGGGTGGACTCGATCTTCGCCGTTGGGACGAGAGCGAGTATGTGTCGATGTAATTGTTTTTGCAGGGGCTGCCGGGAGGGTGTCGTCAACGAAAACCTCCGTAAAATCTCTTCTCACTTACACGCTTTACTGCTACGTCGGGTGCTAGATTGCCGACGAATATCGTGCGCGCATCTCGTCTTTCTTTTGTTTCGTCTGATGGTGCATGCTTTGCCTTTCTGCTCGAAGGCTTGCTCGGTTTGTCTTTTTGAAGGGTTTCATGGATCAAGGTAGATGGGTGGTCTGCATCTTCGTCCGTGCTTTCCGAGCTAGAGTCCTTCGAGGAAACGCTCTTTGAGCTTTCTGGCTTCCTTGCATCAGAGGTCCCAGGTTCTGAAACAGGTTCCCGGGCATTCCTGACGCGATTCTTCTCACTTTTCTTTTTCTTCCCGGGTTGAGAAACGGATGATGCGGCTTCGTCAGCGAGTAAAGGTTTGGAGCGTTTGCGATCCGGTTCACCGGTATGCACGTCGGATCTGCGTTTCTTCTTCTCTGCAGGAAGGTGGTCGCTCGAGGTGGATGCTGGACGGTCCTCTGTGGTCTAACATGAGGCGATCAGGAACATAACTTGGGACGGGGATGTCCAACACGACGCACCTGAGAGTGAAAAAGGGCATCAAGTTCAGTATCTATAGCCTTCTTCTTGCTAGAAGGCTTGGCCCCCAGAAGAAAGGTTGCGAGACTCATGATATACAAGTCCTTCAGCCCGCGCAGGCCCAAACCTTCAAATCGATTACTAAGCAAAGTATGTTGTCTCGGACTCAAGCGCTCATGCCACCATTGGTTCAATCACTACTTGGGGTCGGTTTCGCCGCCTTATGGTATTAGCGTAGCAGGACTTTAAAGTGGAGATGCTGAGTAGTGTAACCGGAAAAACTAGAAGCTCATTTGAGGTTGCGTCGATACGTATGTATGTAACACTAGTATGAATCATGATAGAAAGGCTTTATCAGAACTTGTTGACCGTATGCACTCACGGTGCACAATGTTGACCATTTCGTTGTGCCTGGAGGTTCAAGTGGTTCTTTCGAACGTTTTACCTCCCCCAGGGCGGTGCGTTTTACGGTCACCTCCCCTGCACGATATCTCACAGAGCTCGGGCTCATCTTCTTTGCCGCGGTCCTTCGAGGGGGTCGTTTTACGGTGCATCGCGTCGTGCGTCGAGCGCAGACTAGGGGGATCGAGCACGATTCGAGGATGTCAGATAGCTGGATGATTCGGAGGCGACTACACGCGTTGCCTTGGAGTAAAACATGGCTGGAAAACTCGGTTTGTCGGCTTCACAAAATGGCACTCTCCTTCATTGCAAGTTATATTGTACTTCGCTCCAACTCGTGTGTTCGGAGTCTTTGAAAATCTCCGTTGCATCTATGTATGTGCACCATCCACCTTTTGAGATTCCGAATGCTCAATTAAATTGTTGAGAATTTCTGCGTTTTTTAAATGCAAGGTTTTGGATTGGCAGCGACCAGGTGCCGATCTCGGATTAGGGCAACCCCACTGGCGGCATTTTCGCCGGGAGTATCCAAGTTCCGACTCGTTTCACAATCTCCATCTGGCTAAGGAGACATTAAGTTCCTATAGTTCATGATACATAAATTCACCACAGGCACAGACGTTACGGTGACAGACGGTGCTCTCTTGGAATGCCATGATCGATCATCATCACCCTTTTCGAGTAGTTGTTGAAGAAAACCACGCTATATGCATCAGTGCAATCCAACCATTCTCGAGCGACGCTCTGGATGGTAATGATCTGAAAAATCGGGCGCGCGATTCGGATGCGACGGTTGGACACTAGGGCCCTGGGGTTTGACGGCGTGCCATCGCGCCTTCTAGATGAGTATTCTTCATACAAGAGGACCCGTAAAAGTGCCGCTGCTCATGCCCACATGATCAGTTGTGGTTCTCATGGTGGTTTCTTAATGTTTCATTGACAGTTTCATGCTGGAGAAGGCCACTTGGGCAAGTGTACCGTTACATAATTGCATGATCTAGATATGGCCGAATTCTTCATGAAGATCTCCTTAAAGTCCCTTGCACCCGTTTACAACCGGAATGTATAGTATTCTTGAGACCCGGTCACCACCGTCCACACCACTCAACACAGTTACTCCTCGCCCGTCGCCTTCTCAGGTCAGG
>JBBPSC010001421.1:0-10042 GCA_038093395.1 Baorangia bicolor | reverse complement strand
TGAAAGCAGACGGTAAGCTTCCCACTTTGAACGAGGTCCTGAAACGAGGGACCCCTTTCACACGTTGCGCACCTGGATGGAGTCGATATCTACGGAAAACACGCGTGCACCATCGTTGGCCAATAATGCTGCGAGAGGCCTACCAACGACCTCGGATCTATGAAACGGGGAACGATGTGTGCGTGAGTTTCAGGGGGAATGACGTGCCTTGTGTTCTCACCGGTTGATGACGGTCATCGTCTTCCCGTAGGCACGGTCCCCGTACGTGAGGATCTTATTGTAGACTCCGATGTACTCAAGGCACTTGACGACGCCAAGGGGTGTACATGGGAGGATAGACTTGACCATACCGGGAGGGGGAATGTCATCCTTGACCGGGATGTGCGGGACGGACGAAGGGATGGATGCTGTGAGAGACATGGGTTCTATAAATCGAATGCTGGGTGATACGGTGTCGACATGCGTTATTGAGCTAAACGGCCCCGGAGAGACAAAAGGAAGCGATAATCATACTTGTGGTATAAATTATAGTGAAACTTGAAATGGAGGCCTTCGACGTCCTTCAGGGGTGAGACAATCTTTGGAGGGAAAAGTTTCCGTGAGTATGAGAGAAATAACTTGGACCTTGTGGACCTTACTTGTTGCAAATAATGATCCTACGGTAATCCATTCCACGTCAGTGACGGTTTTCTGACGATGAGCCGACCCACATACCTGTTGTCCCCCATAGATAGGGTAATATACCTGAATCCCGAAAGTAAATCCGACCGCAAAGACACATCCAAACGCGAGCGTGCGCACCATGATACCGTCTACGTCCACATCTTCGTTGGCTTCTATGATCACCTCTTCCACCCCTTCCCCATCGGCTCGATCAGCACTCTCGGCCGAACCGACCGTCTTCAAGACGAACCGCACACCGAGCTCGTCACACTGCTTCCTCGTGAACTCGGCATAAAATTTACTCGGAGCCGCCGATGTCCCCAGAATACCAACAAGAGTCGGTGTTCGCGACGATCTTGCTAAGAACGTCTTGACTTCTTCCCGAAAGGTGTCTGCGACGAGGTCTGCCTTGAGAAGTAGGCCTTTACCTGAGGCGTCCAGGGCCATTGCTGAAGCCTTGATGTATGGATCTTCCGATGTGGCCAGTGAGTCTCGGACGGACTCGGTAAAATTTCGGGTTACTAGCCACGATCCTAGTACATTTGTCTCAAGTACCACCTTTGCCGATCGTAGATGAATTTCACCAGTTACGATCACGTGGATCGGAAGGATCGGAGGCTTGAGGTCAACAAGGCTAGATGGTGAATAAAACTAGATCTTGCAATAATGTCCTGATCAAGTTCAAACGTTACCGTATTCTGGGTTTCCGACAGCTATCTTGAGAAGGGAGTATCTCAGAGAGTTTTGGTATCTTTCCCGCCATCAAAGATGATTGAATATATATATTCATCAAGATTTGCTTTCGCTGGACACTCTGCTCCCCCCCACAAAGCTGACCCCAGATGAGGTTGACTAGAACTCTCCTGTTCTCCGATAGCTCTCGAGAACCCTCGCTTCGGTCAAATCGTCCAGCGGTGTTCAAATATAAACACTCGAACTATATACGTGGATTGTGCATATTAAGAAAACAAAAGGCTCATCTCTGGGGTGTCCAACCATGAAAATTTGTATCATCATAAATGGAGGGAACGAGCACACAGACAGGAAGCAAGACCGTTCCTAGTAGGGGGTGACCGATCCAATGCTAATAAGACACACAACGAACTGCTTCAACAGATATCGCGAGCGCCGAGGGATGGCACCTGGAGAGGGATCGCTGATCGTCCTCATTCCCCATGGGCATCACCGTTGACGAAACCCTCTCGGTACGGGTCATCATCAGGAACCTGTGGATCGTCAGCCTCGATGTCATCTACATCAGCATAACCGTTCGAGCCCTCTTCCCCTTTTCCCGTTTCATCATCGTCATCATCGTCCATGCAAAACGCCGCTTTCTGTGTTGTTCGACACGTCCATCAATCAGCAGCCGGTCACCGCCACAAGTCATATGCATACCTTCATAGCCTCAGCCTCATTCGAGTAGTGCCGTCCTCGTGCTCTAACAAACGCAGCATGCTTCGCAGCGGCTATACATCCCCGATCAGCACCCAAATTCGAAGAACAAGTCAAGTCCCGCCATACCTTCCTCATCCATATCCTCTGTCTCGATCTCATCGCCTGAATCCGCCTTGAGTGCTCTGATCTCGCCCCTCGCCTCGTTTGGGAGGTTGAACGACGTGCTTCGGCTCGAAGTAGCACTCCCAGAACGTCCCGACGAGTTTCTACCAACGCTCGACAACGACGCTCTACGCGAGGACGGACCAGAAGCCACCATGCTCGCAGGGGACTCTGCTCTCGAACTGACGCTGCCCGGAGAACTGGCACGAGCTCCGAGATGGAAGTCGGGTATATCTACACAACAAAGAAGACACGGAATGGGGACGACCCGTCCGTTCGTTAATCACACATCCGTATGACCGGATCATGCAAGGAAACCACGTACCACCCTCGACTTCGTCCGTCTCGGCATTGTATCGGACGTACGGCGTCTTGGGCTCTGTGATCTTCATGAGACTATCTTTCTGAATCTCCGTCAACGCAATGTTGGCCTCGTCCCATTGTAGACTGCTACACGACACAGAATATCAGAAACACGTTGAGAAGAAGGAAAAGACACGGACTGTTGCTGTTGTCCAACTGGCTGTGGCAAGGCATTCTTGAGGATGCCTTTGGGTTTCGGCTGAGATGCGGAACGGGGTAATGGCGAGAGATGCGGAGGATCTTGTATGATCTCTATTGTAGACATTGGAACTTGTGCGTCGATAGTGTGACGGCGGCGAACGAGAACGATGGAGAACTAGAGCGCGAATGGCTCAGTACCAATCATGTACGAAGTCACCTGAACCCCTCAGCATCTCCAGAATCAGAAGGTGGGAATAACATGCCTTTCTCGGACTGTTATTGTGACAAGCAAACGCAGGGACGTGGACAAACTCAAGAGGGTCTCGCGGAGACGTGAGATGAGAACGATACCTGAGATCATCTGAATGTGGTAGATTGTGGATCGGTTGTCCGTCTATGAATACAGCGAACATAGTGTACGAATCCGACAACGACAGAAATAGCTCCGCCGACTCTAGTAGCTCGGATCCAGATCAGAATAATCCGTTCATCAGTCGTTGTCCAATGCTCTCGGGTTCCTGCCTCGCCATCTCGATGATACTCAGTAACTTCTTGATCCCGACCAACAATGGCAATGTCGGCATTTCCGCTTCAGATGCGTTCCGCGGGAATCCGGCACTGGATAGCTGATGGAGGGTTCCACGTAGCTCCGAGTCGTCGGCGAACAGCTCGACCGATCTGAGAACGACCTCTAGTTGTCCGAGGTGCGAGATGGGGGGCACTTTGATGGATGCATCGAATACCTCTGAGAACCCCAGGTCTGTGATGTGTTGTCCGAGGGAAGAAGTTGCGAGCACCAGGAGACGACGACCCTGCAGTGCGGATACTCAGGATCTGTCAACCCAGACGACGGATAACGGTACTGACCTTGGGAGGTTTCCGTGCAATGAGTACTAATAATGTTTGAAGAACGGCATTTGAGAATCTGCTACCCAAATATGTCCAATCTGCAGGGTTGACCTTTAAATATCCTTCCAAGTCAAGTCATAGTGAACTTACCTAGTAGGCGCTCTAGGCTGTCTACGACGATAACACTCAACGGACTCTTATAGCTATCGTTGAACGTTTTCGTGATTGCGGAAATTTTTTGCGCTTCCGAAAAGCCAACCATCCGATCAGGTGAGATTATTTTCACGAATGGAAATTCCGACCGCCATGCGATCGTTGCAGCCAAGACCGTCTTGCCAGATCCAGGTAGTCCATTCAAAAGGACACTAACCCGTGGAGTCCGTTCAGATTTGGCGACCTGGTTGACGAACAGCTTCCCCTTCTCCAATATTTCCTAAAAGGCATCTCAGTAGGTCTCGAAGCATGAACGCTTTACGACGCACGTGGATCTCGGAATCGAACTCGACAATTCCATTCTGAATCACATCCTGGATCTCCTCTTCAGAAGTACCAAACGCCGGCTTAATTTCCTCCAGTGCTTGAGAGAAATCATTCTTGTTTACTCTCAAATTCTCCACGTCGTCTGAAATGCCCGCAAAGGTTCCAACCTTTACGTGCCGATTGAACGCAAAACTTGTCGCACTCTTGACGAATCCCTCGATTTCAGCGCCAGAGTAGTTTTTCATCAACTGTGCGAACTCTCGGAGATCGACGTCATTGTCCATCACCTTGTTGGTTCGCATCTTGGCGGTGTGGATACGAAGAATCTGATAACGGCCGTCTGCATCGGGGAGTGAAATTTCCATGTGGACTTCGAGACGACCTGGTCGTAGCAATGCCTCATCAATCATGTCCACCCTGTTCGTCATACCGATAACAAGGATGTTGTTCAGTCTGTCGACACCATCCATCTGGAACCAGAATGAGCACTGTCGGGAACTCAAGAAAACGACAAACCATACCTTCGACAAAAGCTGGTTGACGACAGTGTCACCCACGCCAGTCCCAGTGTTTGTTGAACCACGCTGTTTGAAGATAGCATCCAGCTCGTCGAAAATGATGATGTGCAATCCACTCTCGTCACCCTTCTCCTTATACTACAGCAATGATTGGATGTGAGATTAGATAAGTGAGGAAACTAGGGAACTCACCTCCTTCTCGGCGTCTTCAAAGAGTTTACGAACGTTCTCTTCGGATGCACCGACGTATTTATTAAGAATTTCGGGCCCATTCACTATCTTGGGTTCTCGAGCATTCAACATTTTGCCAATTTGGCGCGCAATGAGAGTTTTACCCGTTCCAGGAGGTCCGTGTAGTAGGATGCCTGTGAAGTACACACTCGTCGAATGATCTGACGTGCTCAAAGAAAGGACAAACCTTTTACGTGTTGAATGCCAAGCTTCTCGACGAGGGCCGGGGGAAACACGCGCGAGGCAAATGCACGACGGAAGATATCATTAAACTCTTTGTCGAGACCTCCGATGCCCATGTCCTCGAACTTGAAGTTGGGCGAAATGATCGCGTTCGTAGCGGCTCTGGTTACAGGAATAAGGCCAAACCACGTACTTGGCGTCAACAACCTACCTCTTCGCGCTCGCCTTGATCTTCATCGGACTACCACCCTCCTTCATGATGGTAATGTCCGTCTTCTGCATCATGATACCCATCTCGATATATCTTGGATGGTTTCTCTGCCCACCTTTCTGCTCATCGGCAAGTTCGAGTATGCCTAACGAGGCGACAGTGAGTTTCAATTTATCACCCTTGAAATCCACGGTGAGGATCCCTCCGGGTGCGAACACGAGGCCGCTGTAGGCATTGAGGAATTTTGAAATCATCTCATCCTGATCATAAGGCACAGGATTCTCATAATTCTTCTTCCAAAAGCTCGCGACGAAATCGATTGATTGTAGGAAAGGTGGTGCATCAGGATGTGGTGAGGCGGGGAGTAACTCGACGGTGACCTCGTCCCCGCTGAGAGAGAGCTCCATCCACTGCCTGAGTGACATGGAAGCTGCTACAGTTCCTGGTAATATCGACGCGGACGTGTCGTGACTTTTGATAGGGTGAGCGATGAGAGTAAGGGGAGGAGGGAAGGCATACCATGTCGTGACGGGATATCTTCCTTTTACTAGAACGTGCACGCCGTTGGGGAAGTCGGACGGGTGGACGATGAGGCAGTTTTTGAGGGCGAGGCTCTCGTTTGGCGTACCCACGACGCCGTAACTGGGATGCATCGCTCATTAACTGGGAATAGTAATATAGAAGGGTAGGTGCGTACTTCATGCCCGAGCGCGGTGGAGGGGGTTTACGATCGTAAGATCGTTTCTCAAACAGCCCATGAGAAGAATCATTGTAGTGCCCTGCCTGTGGAGGTGGTGGGCGAGCATTTGGCCTCAGCCCAGCGGGAAGGCCGTCGGGCACGCGATGGTATGGATTTGGTGGGGGGTTAGGTGCCGGGGACGATCTACCAAAAAACGACGACATGGATATCTATGAGTGTGATTAGGATATTCGCTGGTTTTCTATCGATGTGTCTCGTCTGGTCGCTGTTGTTGCAGTCGTGTTCGTCGCGGTCAAGGATGTCGACAACGCCGCAGCGGCAGCCGCACTGGCAGGGGGGAGATTACGTCATCATGTCCAACCAACTACCGAGTCTGAGGAGCACCTCCCTCCAAGCTTCAGCTTCAAGCTCGTCGCTCGTCGCAACTGCGCAGCTGTTCGAGCTCGCGTTTCTGAGACGTGCCGTGGACAACCCCTACTGCAAGGACGATGGGCTCAGTAGCAAGGGTAATCAACAAGAGCTTGAGTGATTTTCCTGTCGACCGTCGCTCATGTCAGCTCCTTGGTCCCACCGCATTGGTGAGTCCAGTTGCCACGTAGAACACAGTTTCAGATCCGATCAACGTCCTATCACAGATCGTTCAGGCCCTTATGGGCGTACTCGCCGTTCTCTCGCTCGTATACAAGAGGCATCGGGAAACCCAGAAGCGTCCGTGGAAGATCTGGTAACGCTCCCAGATGCTCAGCTATGCATCGACTGAATGCGTTCGGTGCTGATTCCATAGGCTCTTCGACCTTTCAAAACAAGTTTTTGGCCAGATGTTCGTCCATGGGCTGAACGTACTTATATCTGACCTCGGATCACATCATTCTGCCGGGAATGCCTGCACATATTATTTTCTTAACATCCTCCTCGATACCACGCTCGGTGAGTCTTTGGATCTCCAAACTCAACTGCGGTTCTGACGCAGTCGGACTCGAAAGGTGTGGGACTGATCTATCTCGTGCTGCAAAGCTCAACTTGGCTGCTTTCAAAGCAACTTGGCATCAAAGGTTTGAAGACGGGTCAGTATGGCAACCCCCCTTCAGTCACATACTGGGTTCGTCAGGCTGCTGTATACGTCTTCTCCCTCACGGCGATGAAACTTCTCGTGGTTGCGTTATTTGCTGTTTGGCCGGGTATATCCAGCATAGGTGATTGGCTCCTCAGCTGGACCACTGTAGTGGACGGGGATTCAGTCCAAGTGATATTGTAAGTAGACTCGTTTACTTGTTGCGCAACTTTTCACATAAATTTTCTAGCGTCATGGGCATCTTCCCCATCATCATGAACGTTCTGCAATTTTGGTTGATCGATTCCATCGTCAAAGGGTCCACCAGTTCAACCGCTGTTCGTTCTGCCTCGCCTCGAAATTCCGACTCTCAAGATCGCGAGCCTTTGTTTCATTCTCCTAACGATGACGACGATGTTTCGTCACGAGACATCGAGAATGGTCCTCGGTCATCCACTTCCAGGACAACGTCGGAGGGTGACTTCAAAACACTCGTCGGTGTAGAGGACGATAAGACGAAGCCGTCGGCATCTGGGTCATCTTCACCGATGACTCTTCCAAGAACCCCGGTAGTAGTTGCGCATGATTATCCACCCAACAACGTTGGCAGCGTATCATCACAAGGCAGCACCAGATCTCGGCACAAGTACAAACGATCTCCGTCGTCGCTGCTCGATCTCCCGATAGCCTACTCTGCACCGACTGTCAACATGCTTGACTCGACGCGAAATTCCTCACGCCAAGCGTTACTATCGAAGTCATTAGACAGTGGTGAAGCCACCACCGGCGACGTCGCAGAGTTTGATGCATGGGAAAAGAACGAATGGGAAGAACGAGCCGGTGGTGAGGGACGGAGTGGGCGACGATCTGAGCAGAACAAGATTCACATTAGTGCCAGGTAACCCGGGTAACTTCAGCTGTCTCTGGCAATCATGACGCTTTCTTTCTCACTCATATCCAGCTCGTACACGTGTACTATATCTCAGATAATCATCTTCTCTATGTTGACGGACTATTTTCTGTCATCTAATGTCAATTGCTGCCATTTTTCAAGCTGTGGAGTCGTGAATTGACGCGTTTTTGTCAGGGAGCGTGTCATACACGCGGCCTGTGTGACAATTACGGTGCAGCTACGGCGCCTTTTTAACACCACGGCACTCCCACCTTCCCACTCACTTCAAGAACTGTGCTATAGATGCGAACATAATGGACGGAAACGTACCTTGCAATAACGTAGCTACCGTGGAGGACGACGCGAAGCCGACTGAAAACGGTGGCGCTGCGTTCTCACTCGAAAACATCCTCGGTGACAACCACGACACGCTCGAACACCCGGGACTCAAACAACAAGAATTAAATGCATCCGCGACAGTGGCGGAGGGCTGGGACGAGGAATCCGCGGATCGACCGACGGCGGAGGGGTTCTGTGTCGAATGCGAGGGTGAGTGGGTTCCACGGGTGGCGCGTTGTTTGGGGAGGCGGTCGTCTGACGGGATTGTCTGGTGCACATGGCAGACCAGCCTGCACAAATATCGTGTAAAGAGTGCGAGGACGATTATTGCGAAGTGTGTTTCGCCGCACAACATAGAAAAGGCACCCGAAAGAAGCACGCCGTGACGCCCATCTCAGGATCGCCCGGGCGCACGGAGAAGGTGCGAAACGGTGTCTCGAGCGCGACGGTAGAGACCGCGGACGGCGAGCATAAAAAGGACGAGGTATTGGCGTTTTGCGCATCGTGGCGTTGGTGTGCTTTTCTAATGCGAGCCCAACTCCAGGTCGATGCGGACGTCGAGATGGAAGAGGATTCGGATGCAGAGCTTGACCAGCTTGCTGCCAGGCCCGCTACAGGACCGTCCACGGAACTGCTCGGCGCTCAGCCAACTATCGGCACCACCGTCGGCGAATGGTTCGTCGAGCGCGCCAAATATATTCCCCTTCGTCTAACGCTTGTCGAGCGTAAATACCTCCGCCTCCTCGATGCCGCGCTTCAAGTCTCGGAGTATACCGACAAGATTGATACCCTCGGCTTCGGTCTCTCGAAAGCAAAGCGGATCGTCCATCAGATTCGTGAATTGTGCGCGATCTTGTCAGGGCTCGTGTTGTCGGCAGACTACAAGCTTGGGCAAGAGCTCTTCACGGACCGTGATTTCCAGCGTAATGCAGGATTTTACCAGCAGATATTCGAGTTCGGACGGCGGCATAAGATCATGAACCCCGACAAAATGCGTACAACGTACGGCAAGTTGATCTATCTCCTTCAAGTGAGGATAGATTCCTCGAGGTGCTTCGATCGAATAATTGATGACAGCTGTGTTGTAGGACAGCCAATCGCCCGAGGTGAAGGACATGCTCAACTTTTCTTGTGTCAAATCCATCCGAACCGTATACACCGTGCTGGAGAAATACGGCGCATTGGACCTTCTTCGTGATGATCTTATATCTGTCGCAACGAAGGAAATCTACGCTGACGGTCGGTCGAGACGCGAAATTCAAAAAGATATCAAGAGCAAGGAGCGCGCGATCGAGACGCTTGCTTCTCGCTATCAGCGCGACGGTCTAAACCAGGAGCAAGTCCGTCAATGTCTCTACAGCATTGGAGATAACCACGCTTTCTTACGGACAAATCGTGATCCTTGCGACCGCATGATTCATTACCTCAGGACTTACTTTCACCCCACACAAGCAAAAGAATCGAAACACAGCCTGGCGATTCGGAGCGGCAAGGGTGGTGCAAGGCTCAGCCACGACCACGCGAAGCAATATGCATACGTGTTGCAAAGTCTGACGCTTTGGCGTGAGATTTTGCATGGTATGTCCTCGTTGTGTATCTTCGTGAACTTAGACTCATGCTGGCCCCTCAGACATGTTCCGGTTGTGGTCTCTCGCGGAGCAAGACTTGCTCTCTGAAAATATTTCTTATCGTCTTCGCGATACGGGTCAGGGTCTGAACAGAGTTCAAGCTGCTCCAAAAACGTTGCGCATGATGCACACGATCCTTCAGCGCGCTCAGCAAAGCGTTGGGTCCTGGGTCGGCTCGTCTGCTATCCACATGGGTGACCACAACGTCCCCAACGCCCTGATGTTCATCGGTAAAC
>JBBPSC010001420.1:0-10043 GCA_038093395.1 Baorangia bicolor | reverse complement strand
TCATTGGTCCCCGTTGTTCGAGGTTCGTTTATCATCTTTTCGGAGGACTCATCTTCACTCTGTAAGAATTATCATCCACTGTCATGCGGGCAGCAAATTTTGAGTTTCTCCTATGTCATGCTGGTATCTCAATGAAACCCTAATAGTAGGGATAGATTGCTGAAAAACCCAGGATGGTTCAAAATTTGGAGGTAACTAGTATCAGATCACAACTGATACAGGCCATAACTTGAAGAACTGATGCTGAGCAGAACGTGAATGTGTATTATGTAAACTGGTACCTAACACACTTACACACGTGAGTTGGCATGAATGCGATAGGACGATAGACGGGGCTGAGGACGTACCTCCACATTGAGCATGTGCACTCGCGACAGTCGTCGAGAGTATTTATTCAGCGATGTCGCCGTACCAGATCCCACGGCCGTTCGTGCCAATGTAAACGCTACCAACAACGCGGCACAAAAAATATGGGCAAGCGGGTTAGACATACCACGTGCACCAGATAGCGACGGCCATCACTCACCGACCGTAGATACGTGGATCACCACTGATCACGTTCAACGTCGCGCTCGCAAAACCATGCCCTGCGTCATTGATCTGGACCCACGCTAAACCAGCATCGTCAGATCGGTAGTATCCGACAACCCCGTCCACGTTCGCTGCCGCGAACAATGCAGGGCATCCGCCTGCGGTTGCCGGCGCACCTAGGGCGATGCCCCAAGCTTGTGTAACGCAAGACAGCGCAGTGAACGAGACGCCTGAATTGGTCGAGTGGAAAAGGCCCGTATCCGAAGATACCCACACGTCTCCAGTCACGTCAGGGTTCACGGCAATCTTGAACGGCGCAGTGGAGGCGCCGAGTGTACCGCTGGGGGTGAAGGTGACACCTCCGTTCGTGGACACGTAAAACGTCGACGCAGATGCCGCATAAAAGATGGTGTTGTTTCTCTTGTCGGAGGCAATGATGGCACTTGACGGAAGGGTGCCTACAGTCGTGAAATTGGCTTGGTTGGTTGACACCATGATACCGCTACTGGCGGTGGCCCATAGGATGGTGTCGCCGTTCGCAGAGAGAGCAACCTTGCCTCCACTAAGTCCGGCTGCACCTGCGTCCGGAGTCCTAAAAAACAAATGAGAGATATCTGGAAAGTGGTATTTTCCTTACCATGTAATGCCACCGTCCGTAGATAGCGCGCACTGCATGGTAGTAGTGCTGGATCCTGTCCCAATACGAACGATGTAGGACGGGTTATTTCCCGCAAAATCGATGTCTGAGGAAGTCGACCAAGTCGGGTTCGTATATGATGCCAACGGGGGAGTATGCAAGCTGTAGTGGACGAAACCTGGAGGGGTATCAATGTATAGACCCATGCCCATGAAGTGTGGCAGACACTACCGTCAATGTCTCCGACAGCAGAGAGCAAGTGAGCTCCCGTCGGGGGCGAAATCAAACCAAGTATAGCGGTTTGCTCAACACCATCTGCTAATGACTCGATGGTAACATTATGGATCGTATCCCATTTAGTCAAGTCGTAACCTCCGTAAATGGTCTCTCCAGTCCCATAAAGCCAGTAATCGGAATCGAAGGGATCGATATTGAGACCTACGCAGGGTTATGATGAGAACTCTGACGTTTCCCTACCGTAGATAATCTCACCTTCCATCATCCATCCGATTTGTAAGGTCCCTGGGGTTGTAATTGTATAGTCGGGTCCAATCCAAGGCGCCAATGAATCGCTATAGGTATACCACTTTGCGAGCTCCGAGTCTGGAAAAGCAATCCAGGACCAGAGAGGACTCCACGTCGCACCACTATCATTCGACCTGAATATCTGTCCATCCGGCCACCAGGAGTTGAGTGCTGCTACCATGATTGTTCCTGGTCGTTGCAAGTCCACTGCAAGTCCGCCAAACCCGAACGTCAGCGAACTTCCTGACACGGGTGTGATATCCGTCCAAACACCAGATGTAATGTTGTACTTCCAGACCGCGCCAAGAGTGCCATCAAATGGACCAGATCCGTTCGACTCCGAGATATAGAGCACCTTCTCGGCAGGGGAGAGAACGCCTTTGTGCGGAAGGTACGTGTTGTTTTGGCCAGGAATCGCTTTCCCTGAACCGATCATCGATTAGCATCCATACAGTTCGTCATATTGATCATCCCACAAGTTTCTCCAGCGTCCTCGGTCATGAAAATGTTATCGGATCCCTCGTTTGCGACACCGACAAATATACGAGGGGTGGGGCATCCCTTTGCGCCAGACGTACTATCAAACGTGATGAATGCAAGACCAGTCAAATCACTTTCAAACCCAGTAGGGTCGCTGGGACCAGGTGCGTATGTACCTAGCAAGGATCAATGTGGATTAGGAAGGTGGCTGTTCAACTTACCAACACTCGGGAAGTTGGTCACGTTAGTCCATGTCGCTCCGTAGTCGGTAGATTTCCATAACCCGTGCCCACTACGAGCACCAAAGTACAGGATGTTGTTACTGTTGGGGTCTACAGCCAAACGCTATATAAAATCGCAGGTGTGAGTGGATGAACGGGTTGGAGGCAAGCAGTAGTACTTCGCCCCTGTGTGCTCCTAAGCAACAAGCTTCGAAACGAGGAAACTGACTCACATTCCACGAGAGGGCATGTTTCCCCCCACCTTGAACGGTAGAGGGGACGTACACCATGTCGATCCATAATCAGTGGAGATTAGGATTGTCCCATTATTTGGGTCATATGAGTTGGTGTACATCCCAGTGGCCTGTCCAGTACGGTGTGGGTCAGAATACAGATCCGAGGTCTGCACGAAATCATACCCACGAGATATAGGCGAGCAGGGTCAATTGGGTCGGTAGCGAGTGCATCACAGCCCCAATAATCCCAGTGCGCATTGTCAGCCCAATCCAAAAGTGGTGTCCATGATGCATTTGGGTTCATGCGATATGCACCACCGATGTCCGTACGTGCATACACGAGTCCTCGCTGAGTCGGATTGAAAATGAGGTCGGGAACGAAGCCACCTCCACCTCCTATCTTGACGTTCTTCCAAACATATGGTTGGGAGACCGCGCTGGCGAATGGTGCAAAGACCAACGTTGCGAATAGGCCACGCATCTCGTGCAGTCAATGCATTTGAGGGAAAAGTATAAGAGGATATATAGCAACGAGAAACGCCTTGGGGGGTTCGCTGTCATCCGAAATATCAGCGTACGTACAACCAGCTATAGTCCGAAAAATTGAATGATATTACCACAAAAACATGAAATGTACTTACATGGTGACGATCATGCGATGTTCAAGGTACTAATCTTACCTTCTGAACGGGGTTCTGGCATTCTGCACCGCGAAGTCAGCAGCGTGCATTGACATTCACGGAAGAGCATGATGGTTACAACCATAAATGGGCGCTATCATGCGGGTCCATTGCGGCAAAGAACGACTTGATCATGGATTCCAGTCACATGAAACTTGAAAGGAACATATCAGTTCGGCTGCACTATTCTTGGACATTCATGAAGATAAAGCACATGCAACCACTGTGGTTTGTTCCTATGATAGGTTGAAGGGTCATTATTCGGTGCACAACTTATGGCGATTGGCAACACATAGCCGAGAGCAACTAGCAACCCCGAATTGCCCGCGGGACCCTCAGGCCTCACGTACGGGCACGGCATGTAAATTTCTCCGAACAAGATACCAGCAAAAACTTATTGAATACTCATCGAGAGTCAGCCCAGAGGAGAACCATCACGAGTAGTTCTCGTGTTTGACGCGTGTTTCTTCGGCAGTTGACTCCGCACGACGATCATAACTCCCTGAAAATACATAACGTGGAAGCTCGAATGCCTCAGATTGCACTGGGAGAATCTAGTGCCAGTGCGCAATAAGGACACAACTTCGGAAATGATCGGAACCACGAGCACACGTACAGACCGTAATTTGACCGAGGCCTGGACAATGTTCTAGGCGCAGTTATGGTTTCTGTGTGGCTCGAGTGACTTCAAGTTGCAAATGAGCTCGCCTCGCCTTATTGTTTCGTGTATTTCCCACACAACACAGCTTATCGACTGCAATGTCCGAGGGTTGGTCACGAAATGAATCCACTGGGGGTCCGTGCTACAGAATTAGCCGCTCCGTTCATCGTGTGTAACATTTCCCGAGAGAACTATTAAGACGTATCTCAGTACACCATAGGCAACAGCCCCGATTACATCCAACTCACCGAAGGATCGTAAGCCCAACCTAAGAATGCAATGCACTTCCAAATGCTCGAATACCATGTTGTGGCGTTGACTTGTATTCACCACCGTGGAAGTCAGGCTTTTGAAGCAATCAGAGCATACTTGAGCCCCTCTAGCAGCAAGTAATGCAATGACACCGCGGCGTTGCCGTGGAAGACCAGATAGGTTCTCCCACTAAATATTATTGACTGACCTTTATCGGCGTTCACAAACTTGAGACTTACAACTACACGGGTATCAGATTATTCGGATAGATATATGAAAGATACTGATGCAACTCCGGCGGGGGAACGCAATATTAAGCATGACATCCATCCGTCAAAGCAAGAACAATACGGTACATGATCGTCTACTCCTCCTTCTTGGCTCCAACCTTCTTCTCTGCCTCTGCAATAGTGGCAGCGTCGGTCTGTGGCCCAGCAGCAGCTGTATACAAGCATCTCAATTGAGTGTGCGTAGGAAGAATGGGTGGACTTACGACCGAACATCGAGGCGGTCTTGAATGGTCTTTTAAGGTCACCCTCGGCTGCTTTCCCGAGTACATGAATAGCGATAACTTTTGCGTCATACAGGTTCTTGAGGCCCATGAGGGCTTGGATAAAGAGGGGTTGAGTGTACTTCATGTATATATGGAAGAAGGCCATCATGGCGATCCCGAAATACGCGCCACGGAGCTGGAGTATATTGGAATGAGCGTGAAGGGGGTTCAATCAAGTGGTATACGTACGAGTTTTGAAGTCTCGGAAAGATCATAGTCTTTTACCGTGGTCGTGATGAGTCCACCAGAGTCAGGCGACTAAAAAATGGGTGAGTAAGAAAGAGTGTGGAAAGCTCTCGGAGGCTGACCATCGGGCTGGGACTGTCGACTGGGGTAGAAAGCGTGAGGATGGCTAAAACTCGTAAGAAGCAAGTGACACACCATATTTGAGGACGGTCTGGTCGTTCTTTTGTTTGACCTGAATGATGACGTGTACTAGTCAGTTCCGAGGATTAAGGACAAAACAGCGAACGAGAGAGGACCTTGTAGGAAACAAAGAAGTAGGTACCAATAATGACGACCTGGCTGAGAACGTAACCGAGTCGGACATAGTTGAGAACGACCGGGTCGTCGAACGGGATCCTGCGAGCAACTGGTGCAAAAAGAGGGCTTAACAGACCGCTGTAAAAAAGGAGAGAATGCAGCATACTTTGCATGGCCCCGAGGGAAATCATAATGTTTTGCACACCGGCGTTCATGTTTGCGACGAAGAGAAGACCGTTTGACGGAGGATGGAAAATGCGCTCGGAGTCAAAGCCTGCGAGTGAAACCGAAGGAACACGATGTGACCAAATAGTCACGTGATTGTTCTGTGACATGTCACAATATTATGTATGACGTCGGCACCGGCAACGGTCAAAGGTTAGTCAAGAACGATGAACTACAACGAAACAGCGTCGATATCTCGTGCGACATCAGTCTCGCGTGCATCGAAACATGGAAGCACGCTCTCGCGTTCGCAGTCCCTCATCAAGAAAAACGTAGCTCCACAAGACCTCAAACCCTCCGACGTCCTCATCGAGCGCTTCGTCGCTTGGAAGGCTATCGTGAAACAGCTCATTGCCTACTTTGAGGGTCTTGCAGACATTCAAAACAACATCGCACGCGAATACACCAAGCTCAGAGCGGTAATACAAGTGCCCTTCAGGGCAGGAAACCAGTTTCTCGGGGAGGGTGGCCTGCAGGCACGTGTCACTCCATTCTACCCCATGACTTACCGTGATGTGTGGTGTAGGATGTATTTTATAGCATACGTGATAAAACAAGGGTCATTGCTGACCAACACGCCAACCTTGGTCGTACCATCGACAGTTCGATTGTACAGCATCTTCAAAAGCTCAGAACAGAGATCAAAGCCCATATCAAGGTGGGACCTCTACCCTTTGGTCGTCCTTGTTTTTGAATTCCCGTAGAATGTTCAAAACGACACTGGCAAGCTCGCTACAAGTGTCGCCAAAGAGCGTGAGCTCTCCACCAAAATGATAGGAGACCTCGCCACCAGTATAAGCGTCTTCAAGAACACGCCGATGAGCGTTTCCGCAAAATCAGATCCGTATGTTTTTGCCCTTTCTGTCTTCTTATGTGCCCCTCACCCGTTTCAGGTATGTCGCAAACGTAGCTGTTGCTCGTCAACTTCAGAAACAAGTACACGAAGAAAACGCCCTCCAAAAATCTATAATAATCATGCAGCAAAATTCTGCCCATTTTGAAGAAGGAATTGTCCGTGCCATTCAGTCTGCTTGGCAGACCTACGACGAGTGGCATTCCCGCATGTCATCCTCCGTCCAAGACACCTGGCGCGCCCTTGGCGAAGCTATGTCTTCCCTCTCCCCAGATCGAGAATGGATTTCTTTTTCCGCCCGTTCAGATCATCTCCTCGATCCAGAAACACCCCTGAGAAACCCAGAGACAGTTATCTATCCTTCTAAAGACGATCCAAGCGTCATTGCTGTACATACCGGCTTGCTTGAGCGCAAGAAACGGTTCACACGAACGTACCGCGAAGCATATTATGTCCTTACTCCTGCTGGCTTCCTCCACGAATACGCTTCCTCTGATCCGGAACACATCGGAAGTCATCTTCCTGTCTTCTCTCTCTTCCTTCCTGCCTGCACGCTTGGTCCACCTTCCTCCGCCTCGTCGAGATCTCACAAGTTCCACATAGAAGGGAGGAAAGATGGCACCGGCTCCCACACTGGAAGTTTTAAATTAATTACGACCAGTCAGCATGCCTGGAGTTTCAGGACACGAAGCCGTGAGGACATGATGGAATGGTGGAACGACATCAGGATGCTCTGCGCGAGATACCTTGTCGCGAGTGAACAGATGGATCGTGGGGGGCCAGTCCAAGCGGCCGTACGTTCTGTCGGCTATATCAGCGAGGACGACGAAGAGGGCGACGACGAAGGATCGAGCATCGAAGAGGAGCAGGACGATGAAGAGGACGGTGATATCTATCAAGATGCTGTCGTCGGTGAGGAAGGAGAACCACCTTCATATTCGCATCCCGGAAAGAATTCGGGACTGGTAACTGGGAGGAACGGATATGCGGTAAGTACTGTAATTTTCGTTTGGCTCGAACTGTTTGTTCCCCGCCACTGATTCACTGCTTCTCTTTCCGCTCAGCTAGAAAAGAAATTAACTTCATTAGATCGCGACTACGACCACGGCGATGAGGGCGCGAACAGACAAACGAATGGGTATCGAAGGGCGAGTCAGCGTCAGCTCGAGAAAGCGCCAGAGGGTCGGCTCTCACGCTCAGCTGAACATAATCATTCGTATGTTGACTCGAATGGCGGCTCGACTGTCAGAGGCGTTCCGCATGCGGAACATGATTATGATGGAGGGGAAAGCGCAGAAAGTCACACCGAGGAATCTCTGGGTGCGCCTGGGCCTGCACCCACGGAGAGTAAGTTTGCGGAGGAATTGTGATCGGGTGCGTGTGGCAGGTATATTTATCGGATCCGGTTTTCGTCGGCTCTTCGCTGTTGGTTCAATCATTTCTTATTTTAGAGTTTCACTGGGGTAGAGTGGAGCACGGACATCATCAGCTACCCTCTCGCGATTGCAATCACTTATCTTGATAGACCTACACAGGACTTCCTAGCGTATCATTTTGTCCGAAGGATAATAACGTCGCACTGCATTTTTTTATAGATATACCACTAACCGCTGGGTGTCTGCAGTGCAAGCCACCGTCAGTCCATGGCTATGACGGTCCTACAGACGTACATATATAAAAAATCAGCCGTGCTGGCCGCAGCAGTCCGCAGAGTACGGACGATCTTTGTTAAACCACATTACGTATCTCACTACTCCGGACGGTGTAGCTGGCCCGCGTGTGCATTCAACGATCACCCATCAATATCATGACCTTTCCTCGTTCGGTTAGTAGTGCCATTCTGTCGTACCAACTTGTTTATATAGAGCAGCGAACTGATGGAAATGAAGACCACTTCTATCGTGTTCCTAGTCTAGGTTCAAGTTTACCATGGAATTGCGCCTCGTTTTGTTTGTTGGTCTTGTTCTTGCAACGGGCGTTACAGTCCATGCGCAGCGCACTGTTATTGTGTCAAATGCCTGTCCCTACACTGTCTGGTGGGTATGTGTTCCTGGGGTGAATCAATTTGTCGCTGATACACTCACCACTGGCAGGCCTGGGGTAGCTACATTTGCCTACATATCATATCTTCTGACGTGGTTCGTGTCTCTCATGTTTCAATTTTGTCCTAGTTGTACACGGGGTACGGTACTCTTCCAAACTACACAACTGGGTAAGTACTTCATCATCTTGGGTTTCTTTGGTCGAGATTTAACCCCCTTTGGAGATGGGAAGCTGTCCCGGGTTCCACTGTGACGTTCCAAGTGCGAGCCCCCAGACCAGCTCCTGTTCAATTTCATACTCACGTGTGACATGGTGTCGCTAGGTCCCGAACGACTGGACAGCAGGCAGAATCTGGGTACGTCTTTTAAATGCCAGATATCCATTTCGAGTTTTCAGTCTTGATCAACCGGACCGTTTCCCAAGGGACGCCGTGATTGCAATTTCAGCACGGACGCAGGCGCGAGCGCTTGTCTGGATGGTGGCTGTAACGGTGGTCTCGTCTGCGACCCTTCCAATGGGACGGTAAGCCTTCCTCCTTTGCATGCAGTGCATATCTTACATGAAGACAGTTCGTCGGCCCTGCCACTCTGGCCGAGTTATGGCTCGACGCGAGTGGGGTCGACTACTACGACGGTTCGTTCTCTCTGATATTTTAGCATCATGTCGAATCTCGAAAGAGTTGTTCACTGTAACCTGCACTGTCCTCCTCTCACGCCGTCGATCAGTTTCCGTCGTCAGCGGATTCAACTTGCCGATCAGTATCACGAACAATGCCGGTTGTGGCATCGCCGACTGCCCCGTCGATCTCAACCCGACGTGTTCGTTCTCTGTCTCCATCGGATCACTCAGGTACTGAGGCCCCCCATATGTCAGGTCCCACACCGCTTCAAGGACCGTTCAACGCCACCGGCGACACCGTCGGTTGTAAGAGCGCCTGTGAGGCCGATCTAGACGGTGACCCATGTCAGCACTTGTTTGTATCTCCTTACCTCGCGGATGGCGGCTCATTGTATTTCAACCGCTTCGTGACAGCGAATTCACCCAATTGCTGTACGGGCTCTTTTAACGCTCCCTCGGTATGTCCGTCGTCGGGCGTTGCATACTACAGCTATTTCAGTACGTACCTTTTCGTTTGGAGCTCGAGGTGCTTTCGGTGATCATGATGTGTGTCATATCAGAGGAGAACTGTCCGAATGCGCTCTGCTATGTGTATGACACTCCAAGTTCCCCAATAATTTGCTCTTCCAGCCTCAACGCTGAGTTCACAATCACATTTTGCCCCTCGGCTGTATAAATGGAGGGTTTTTCTTCATTAAATTTATTGGTGTCACAAGCTGAGTAAAAGGTTTATGCATGGTCAGTATTTGTTGCATCAGCAACATAAACGGGGGTAGTACATTCTGCTTTCAAGCACCGGATTGTTGTATAAGCATGGTGGATCTAATTGAATAGCTTAAAGGTGTGAGACCCTCTGTATGATCTATCAGAATCAAACATACATACATAAATGCTGGAGCATAAGGGTTGAACATCGAGGTTGGTACTGTGTCAGGTATTCTTCCATTCACTCTCCCATACCTGTTAATTTATCCATCAGCACAAGACTTCAATCATTGGTATTGGTGGTGTTACCTCGAAGAATCGACGGCGGTCAGCCACTTTG
>JBBPSC010001419.1:0-10049 GCA_038093395.1 Baorangia bicolor | reverse complement strand
CATCCTTGTTCAGATTTATCGCTGTTACGTCGTCTGGCAATCATGGTGGATTATCGTCTTTCCCATTGTATCATGGGCTTCTGTTGCAGGTAACCATATCTCCCATGCACGCACTCGTGATTACTCACGCGATGACGAAACGGCAAAGTTACTGGGGTCGGGAGTGTATACTATGACTCCCAAGCGACTGTCGATAGAGAGAACATCTTTGCGCCGAGCACAGGACCATGGATAACCTCATTCCTGGCCACTACGCTATTTACCAACATCATCAGCACATGTGAGAAACCTCAGTGACTAGTTCTCGAAACGTTCCCACTGACGACTCCGCGGCGCCCATTTTCTGATCTTCTCGTTACATTCTTAGCGCTACTTGCGTTCCGGATATGGAAGGTAGGAAGACGCGTGACGAGAGTGTCATCGCACGCGACCGTGTTATGGCCCGTCCTACGAATCGTGCTCGATGCAGGGGTACTCTACTCGGTCTCGCTCCTGGCGGCGCTCTTATGCTTTGTGGCAAAGAATCGGGGACACTATGTGCTGATCGACATGGTGCGTCTCCGAAACGCGGTTTGGGGGTAGTCCTCGGGCTGATTGTCGTTCTGTGCCCCCTCGTTTATGTGATTCCTTGTCCTGTTGTCCGTCCCTTGCCGTGTCTTCTCTCCGCCGAAATAGATAATGCCCATCATCTCCATTACGTTCTACATGGTGATCGTTCGGATCACAATCTCTAAATCTACTTCCCAAGGCATCGCGCAACCGTCTTCGAACGGGTCTAGTCCTCTCACGCTCTCCCGCATGTCGCGCCACAACGGGGAACGTGAGTACGAAATGAAGCGCATGGAAGTGCACATCACACAGTTGACGCAAACGAACGAACGCGAAGAGTATGAGAGGGGGAACGGGGAACTGAAAAAAGACTCTGGGGAAACGAAGGGGGAAGTGGATACTGCACAGAGAGTCCTGGGTGTGTTTGCTGTTTGATACGTATACCCGCGTGAGTGGTGTACGTTTTAAAATAAAGCTGCGCGTCGACTGCGGTGGTCGTCTAATAGTCTGTTGATTTTGTCTGTACCGTGCTCTCTAGATCTGGTGTATCAGCTCTCGTTTTCTACATGATCCATAGAACGTAATAATTTTTGCCGAGAGTGTACGAAATGTTAATATGCATTATGAGATTTTCCCTGTGTTGTGAGCATATGATACGACTATTACAAGTGTAAATCATCCCAATAAACCGTAGCCGAAGTCTATGAAAAAAATGATTATTGTACGGTCACGGTATCCGTAGAATTGAATGCTGAGTACACTGCCAGTGTCTATGCTCGTCCAATCCTCTGTGTGCACCTGTGTGTGCATACCGTAGTTTGAGCCTCCGATAGTATGATGTATCATGGTCACAAAAGGGAACTATCAATGTGCACGGGGCCAATTTCTGTTGCGCTCTTCTTCGGCAGGAGCAACATCCATCTGTTCTCTTTGATCTCGAGGCCCTTGTTGCCAAAATACCTCTCGCCCTCAAAGCTCCAGTCATCAAGAGCCCGCACCCACTGGCCTAAGCCATCACAATACTGCTTTACCTGTGAGTTCAAGGGCTCTTCCCATTGGGGAAGAGCGGCCATGGCGGCATGGAACCTTTCCCCAACTCCAAGAAGAAAGTCTTCGACCCACAGCATAGCGCCGTTCACGTCTGTGTTGTGTTCGTTCATAACGCACGTTATAATGTTGTGGAGGTCATCTCCGCGCAGCTGCTCGAGATTATAGGAAAAGATGTCCTTCAATTCAAAGCAATCACGTCAGTATAGTGCGTGCCATCTTCTTATGGACATCACTTACGTTGGCGAAGGCGACCATGTCAACGGCTGCTAGAATCATCTCCTGAATGGCAGGGTGCGACATCACTTCATCAGGAATGTCAAGTCCTAGCTCAATTATGGAAAATGAAGGCTTCACTCCGCTGGTACGACGTCGTGCATCGATGTAGCTTTTGATATCAAGGATCCGACGTTCCTTTTTGTCGACAGACTCCTGCACGACACTCTCGAGATATTCGTCCATGCTCTGGATGAACCTCTTCTGCGAGACTGCGGTGGCATTTGGTATGGTCATTTCCCAGAATCTATTGTCGAGTAAGCATTGTCTTGAAAACTCCAAGGGAAACTGCCGATACACTTACTGACGTGCCACTTCCCCGCCAATCCACTCTCCTTTCGGACGTGGCGTATGAGGATTCCGGAATGCGTCGAGTACCACGTCCTTCTGCTTACGGACCTCGGAGGGCGTGGACCTATCAGAATACTCGTCGAACACGAAGACCAGATGCATGAGATCACAACCAGCTCTAGCATGCTCTGAATGAACGACTAAGTAAATAATCTGATCAATGTGCGCGGAGTGATTTTACCTTTGCTCGCTATGGGATAAGCTAAACAGGCGAGGAGATCTATCAAACAAAATGGGTATGCGGACAGGATATGAAGGAAAGCACTTACTGAAGTCGCAGCGATTAAAGGCGTCCTGGGCTTTGGGGCTGAAGGCTCTGAAGTTCGTCATCCAAGCAGTAGCCTCCTTCTTGACCGCGGCATAATTTGGGTTAATCCGGCGAGGCCATGGCCATCTGGCAAGCACGTTCGGAATGAAGATTTTAGTTGGTCTGACATTTTTCTCGAGGACCGACTCTTCCCGAGCAACGCATTCATTGATGATGCTCTTGCGTCTCCTGGAGATAAGGACAGGAATGCCACGGAAGGCGAGATGAATGAGCAAGCCTGTGAGCGCACTGAGGGAGAGCAAAATAGAAGTTTCCATATTGATGGATTTATTCGACTGCGCGCTGGCCTTATATCTGTTACGATCAGCCCAAAATGTGACTCTGCCGTCAAGAAAGTCAAGAAAGTATGCAGAACACCGCCAAGCACCCTATGTCGTCCTCCGGGTCTGGGATTGCCGACCTTTGAACAATTCATCGTCCAACTGGCGACGTTCAGATTTGAACTTTGTTTTGAATTCGGGCCGAGTTTGGCCACCACGTTATACAGTTCGCGACCTGGGATATGCCGAGGCACGAGCGGACACAGGATTTAGTCTATGCATGAGAGGTGGCGTAGCTCCAGGCTCCTTCCCACCGCTGTGTCGAGAGAGAGAGGCGATATCCTAGGGCAATAGGGGGTTACCGTAATAGTGCCGGAGAGAGAGAGGATTAAGGTTGGACTGAGTTTGAAAATTCGGTATTATCCGGTACTATTACGGTAACCTCCTCTCTCTCGACACAGCGGTGGGAAGGAGCCTGCACACTAGTATCCTTTTGTCCGATGCTGTGTCACCTGGCTCCTGCGCGTACGAGCTCGGCTGTTTTCGGCGCCCAACCCGCCGCCCACACAGCGCGATCTCCCCTGACAGGACAAGGTTCAGTTTCGGGCCGGGAAAAGTTCGGCTTTTCACCCCAACCCTTCACACAACTCCTTCCCCTCTCTCAGGTTTCTCAGCAAATCTGCATCCTTCTCTTCCTCTCTCTCCAAGCTACATTAGCCGTAACGCATAGACAACGTTCTCCCTCAGGATGCTGTAAGTGGAACGTTCCATTAGGATGCTTTCGGTTCAATGTTTCGACGTCCATTCGCTGGCTGCCACAGCCTACTACTGGCAGGACTGGTTCGGAACCGGCCCTGACGTTCCAGATCGAGACGACCCTGCATATGCTATGATTGAAATGTTGCTCGGTTCACACATCGCACCTTGCACTGCGGCATAACTTACCTTCTAAGCTCGTGTATGTGCAGAAGAGAATGCATGGCCATCATAATGCTTTCTCGCATGGTCGCCTCGTCCACCTCTTCCTTGGCAGTGGGCACTACACGCCCTCATGAGTGCCTCGTTAGTCGCCATGTTTACATGGTATAGTGGTTCGTCGCTCACGGTCGTCTATCTCTAAGATGGGGAAGCTATCGGAACGGGGTGCTCTCCAGGGCAGTAGTATGTGGAACACCCGAACATGTTCCAAGAATACGTCGCCTCGAAAGTCATCCAATTCCACATGGAGGACTGGAATCCAAACCTGAATCTAGAAATGTCCAATCACAATGACACATTAGAGACTCTTATCTTGGAGATCGGAGCGGATGCCAGTTGTGGTGCTGTGCTGCCCGCATGTGGCGATATACTTCCGCTCGGCAGTAGGTTTGGTCCACGTTTACCGTGGTGGCCCACTGGGGACAGCCGCTCTCGGGATCTTGGAGGATCTCCCAGAGCCGAATCTTTTTCATCCCCTAGGTTGAGGTTCTCATAGACCGAGGGCTGCTCTGGAGTGCGATGATTGACAGCCTTGGGCCCGCCGCCGTTCCCGTTCCCGGACGAAATCAACGACATTACTCCTGCCACAGATGCTGACAGTCAACCCACCCTCGCTGTTGAATGAACGACCCCTCATCGACGCATCCTTGCCCAGCCCCTTTCCACAAGCAACCTTTAGGTTACCCTGGGACACGAACTTTGCTGAAAAAGGAGACTCGCTCCACGTCTCGACATGTCAGCAACGTCTGCCGCAACCCAGCACGTAGGCATCGGCCCATATCAAAAAGCACACATGGGGACGCTCTACGCCTTGTCGCTCGAGCGTTTGGCGCATTATTGCTCACGCTGGTCCGTGAAAGCACGGCAGAATATAAGGGGGTAGCTACCGGTCATGATCAATCACCGCTACCCAGGACCAATATTGTGACCATCTCAGATGTTGTTTAACCACTTTGTTGGCTGATCATCCAGCCCGCTCATAGTTTCACCGTAATTGAGTGTGAAGTTGACGACAGTAGGGTGGCATGTAAAAAATGGGAAACAGAAAAAAGCGTGGAACGTGCGACAGCAACCGAGGAGGGTGCAAGGTGATACAAAAAGTACAAACATGGAAACAAGAACCATTCTCTCATCACAGTACCTCCAACACGGCCGTTTGAACGTCCTTTGAACAAGCGATCTGGCGTGGCTGGACGATGATCTCGTGCTCGGCAGCGACACGCCTGAATTTTGTATCCGAGGTTTGTTGAAGTAGCAGGGCGCTGAAAGGTCGTTCGAGGCGAGCGACAAGCCGCAACGCTCGAGTGTGGTCATCCAATCGCGTCGACCGAGACCGGATGACCTCACTGATGATCATGGGCGCAACACCGACATCGGAAACGATGCTGGGATCAATATCCACAGCAGCGTTGAAGTCGATATCAGAGTCGTAGTCAACGTCGGTTTCGGAATCGTCCTCCCAAGTGAGTCCACCAAGCGTCTCCGTCCGATCAAGAAGGCCACGGATCCACGGATGTACAAAGTACAACTTGCGCGGTTCGGAAAGTGGAATGACACCCGCGGTCTGGAATTCCACTTCTCCGAGAACGGAGGTCTTCGCGTAATATCTGTCCTCTTGATGGCGTCCTAGTTTCTTGACGGGAAACACGATGCATGGGAGGTGAAGTCGACCATGAGAACCGAGCGCGGGTGGTAGACGGGTGACTCTGTCATAGATCAGCATTGCCTCCTGTTGGGATAACGTGGTCCGCAATGTTGCCACCCGTGCCTCTATCCCATCCTCGTTCAGGGCTGGTGATGTAAACAGCGATCGCTTGTAGACGGCAGTAGAGGCGGGGAAGCAACTGTTGAAACCAGAGGACTTCCCAGTCCACGCAAGTATGCTTATTTCACCCAAACGACTCAGCAGCTCCTCAAAGAGGTGGCCGAGGGCTGCTTCTCCTTCGCCATAGTTCGGTGTCAGGTCACTACCAAAAATGCCAATCAACGAGTATGCCACATCTTCTTCGATCGTCGCAGCGCGTGTTGAAGCCAAGCGGAGCACTTCACGAACCCCCAGAGCGCCTGGGCGAAAATTGGTGATAATATCAGGAGCGACACCCAGAGCGTTGGCCAATTCCTGCACGATGACAGGGGACTCCTTGTGATTGGTCCGAGTCTCATTGAGGTAGGGTTTCCATTCGCTATCATAGAAACGAATAACCTTGGACGCAAGCAGTTCCAAGAGTGTCCATGCTCGCGTCAGCCAGAAGCTGCTCGCAAGGTCGCCTGGCTGCGACGGAGATGTTACGCCAACAAGGAGAGCGAGTGTAGCTGCCGATTCCTCATACCACTGGTACATGGAGAGGAGTGATCGGCTCAACAACACGCTGGTACTTTTGTTGATGCAGCACGTATCACTCCACGCCCACCGATATCCATCGTCACGAACCGTCTCGCAGAATGTGCGCAGCTTGTCGTTCAACGGCGATGGATGTAGCACCCAGACTGATTTCACCACGTTGACTTCTTCGAATGATGGCTCTTTCCCTTCCCATGTGTGTGAAAACATGACGTATCGGAAATATCCCGAGACGACTTGTAGGATGCGATTTTTGTCCAGTTCCTTCGTCATGGAGGAAAGCAGCTCCTTGAAGGCTGGATCTGCTTTGAATATACGGGTTCGCTCGGGTCCATCGCAGAGAAGACCAGTTTTGATGTCGATAAGGACGAGTGGACATATCTTGAAGGTCTCATGGATTGCGGCATCGATGGCAGCCGTTGTCACCGAGGGCGACACATAGTCGTTGCGTCGTTCTACGGAGTACGTCAACATATTCACCATCGGACCAGTTGTAGAAAATGCTTACTACGGATACCATAATCGAGGGAGTTCTCAATTGCTGAAAGCATGCTGACGAACGCATCGACAGCTTCATCATACCGCTGTGCACCATGGAGCGCCACATGCTTTCTCTCATAGCCCCAAGGGCAGGCAGGGTCGAGCAAAATGGCCTTGCGGCCACGTCATCAGAAATGAAGTGCCAGATGAAGAACAATCATACTTCATCTGCGTCGCTGATAGCATCCTCCCACAAGCCCTTTATCGCCCGTGCCTTGCTCCGCTTAAGGTAAAGGCTCTGAGCAGCTAGGGGATTGAGGGACAATGCGACCGAGTATTGCTCAATAGCTTCGTCGTGTGCCTGCGAATGTGTTGCAGCGTCGCCCATGCTCTCGAACCCCGCCACACATCTTCGGGTGAACTCTGACGACGCCCGTCAGACTGCACGTCAGCTGAATATGCACAAAGGAAACCCACCAGTGATCCAGCTCGCGGCTTCTTCACCTGCTTGGATGATTTCACCCATGGTGTTGACCGTCTCGAGAAGAACCTCCGCAGCCTCCTTCATCCGACCGGTGGCATGCAACGCTTCGCATAGTTGTCTTCGAATTGAGAGAGCAAGTCCGTCAAGTTGCCATCCAAATATCTGTCAAACAAGATCAGCATGCACCACGATGACCTCGTGATCGCTTACAAGTGAGATGGTCTTGATGTGAGGATCTGTCTGAGACAGCGACTGAAGCTGTGCACATTTGAACAGCTTTATCGCACCCTTATAGTCGCCTTCCTTGATGAGCCTGTTCCCGAGGAGAACAAACATTTGTGCCTAGGGAGAAAATTAGCGGTTCATCTCCGTGGCCGAATTGCATCATGAGCATGCCTGAACAGTGTAGAAAATCGACTTGTCGTCCACCGTATCGATGAGGTCGTCGACGCGCGCTATCGCATCATCCTGCTCCCCGGTCTCAAACAGGATGATGGACTAAATGAACCTACAGGTTAGTGACAGTGAACATCTTGCATACAGAACACGTACGCGGATTAGCGACAGGAACGCAATTTCTTCGAGACTACAACGCATGAACGCAAGGTCGAATGCGCGAATCCCTGCCTTGCATTCTCCTTGGCCGATACGTGCTATGGCCTTCGCGATACAACCTATGACAGACGGCTGAATCTTGAGGGACTTGCCACGCACGCAAGTGAATACAAGTAGGTGGAAAACACAACGGAAACGCACCTGTTGCGCGTCATCATACGCCCCGCTCCAGTTTTGCAAACGTGCGCGTATAAGGGCACGATTTGCCAAAGAGTGGTAGCTATAGTGCGAAGGATGTGACATTTCTTCCGTGATGACTTTCTCAGCCTTCTCCCAATCACCTTGCATCCACAGTTCGCATACTGGGCGACTGAGATGCAACAGTGCTACCTGAGGACAGGAAATCAGACTGTGCTCGATAACGGTAGATTACTGATGCCACGAACCGTTGATTCGCTGGTACTTGCACTAACAGGGACGTGACAGTCGGACTCGGGAAGAAGATTGCGTAGATTCCAAACGATGATTTTCTTCAGGCCTCTCCGTCCACCGCTCACAAGGTAACTGTCATCAGATGAAAAGGCGATTGACTGCACCGACCGAGTGTGGGTGACAATAGGACCAATTTGTGAGTGGGTAGAAGTATCCCAGAATGAAATGGAAGAATCCGCAGAAGCTGCAATGAACTTTCCACTGTTTGATAGGACAATGGACACGGGTTTGCTGCTGCTGTGGATTTGCCATTTGGATAGTAAGGATCCAGAGGACACATCGAAACACTGGATATTGCCGTCATGCGATGCGGCAAAAAGTTGTCGGCCATCACCTGACCAAGCGAGTGGGACGGTTGGCTCTTTACGGTTCGAGCTGAGCCTGACCGGGATGTCGACGAGCAAGTGTCCGTTCTGAGTATCGTGGATGCGGACAGAATTCTGACGGTGGGGGGAGGTAGCAACGCAGCTACCGTTGGAGGAGAACTTGAGGGCCACCAACGCATCAGAAGCCGGCTGTAGGGGACCAACGAGGAGCTGACCAGTCGTTATATCCCAGATGGAGGCCTTACCGTCATATCCAGCCGTTCCAACTGTCCTCGAGTCCGGTGAGACGTCTACCGCCACGACCCAGCGATCATGACCCTTGAACTCAACCACCTTTTGCTGTGTCGTTGGGTCCCACACCGTTACCAACCCGCTCTTGGCACCGCATACGATATACCTCCCATTCTTGGACACGGAAAGGGCGAAGACTTTATCCCCACTCTGAATTGTTTCCTCCGCCTCAGCTCGACCGTCTTCGACCTTCCAATATCGAAGCATTCCATCATCTCCACCGCCTACAATTCGCTTCTCATTCTGTAGGAAGGCGACAGAGTTTATGGGGCTTCCAAGGCCATCGATTTCAATGATTTTGTGACAATCTGGCAAGTAATCTGAATCAGCGCTGCAGTCTACCCCATCTGACGATGGTACGCACCGCTCAGCGTCGACGACATGCTCGTCGATGCACCGATGAGTCGCAAGAATCCGCTGAGGGGTGATGGAGCGAAGCGTAGTCGTTGACAGTTTACCAATTATTCGTGGTAGTCACGAATCACGATGGCCAGGGATGGCCCCACTATGGAAACCGCCTCGGAGGGGCGGAATTTGAAACACTAATAAGCGGACGGAGACAGAGCATGAAGAGCGATACGATCGAACGGAGGGAAAACAGGAAGATGGGGAGCAGTAGCTACAGCCTCGTATATATAGTGTATGGTTGATCAGGATACCAACGTATGGAATTCAGAAAGGCATGTGAAGCAGGGCCGTGTGCGGGCTTACACAACAGTTTCCTGCCTCTTGCCTTGCGTTCGCCTCCCCTCATCTCCACCTCTTACAATTTGCTTCCCATCCTGCAGGAAGGCGACAGAGTTTATGGGGCTTCCATGGCCATCGAATTCAATGATTTTGTGACCGTCTTGCAAACAATCAGCATCGCAGTCTACTCGATCTGACGATGGTACGCACCCCCCAGGGCCGTCGACAACATGCTTGTCGATGGGCTGATATTGCAAGAATCCAAAGGGTGGTGGAGCGAAGCGTAGGGGCACAAGCCTGAGGAAAACGCTGCGGGTCCCCCGCCGCACAAGGCTGCCGCGCTGTTGCCACATTTTCTAGTGTTTACTCGTGGTAGGCACATCACCAATCTCCACACATGCTCGTACAGTGTGGGCCTTGAGTAGAACTCAGTTGCAAACACACCCGCATAAAAAACAAAGTTCTGCTGTTGAATTTTCCCGTGGTGAATCTACTATCCAGTGTTCGTAGCAAAGAATAGATGGTGGTACATGGTAGCCAGGGAGAGAACATGCGAGAAAATGAGAAATATAATGCAAGCTACTTTGTCGATGTCAGTACAAGG
>JBBPSC010001418.1:0-10054 GCA_038093395.1 Baorangia bicolor | reverse complement strand
ATGTTATGTACATGTGTGCTATGAGGGTGAAGGAGAGAGGGAGAACGGGCAAGCGCGTAGCGCTTCGGCCCGGAGGGCATCCGATGGGCTAGTGAAAGGGTGGGTGGGAACCCTCGCAGCTGTGCCATGCGGGTGCCGCTATCCGGACCCAAAGGGTTTGGAGGGCTGCGAGGAAGCGCTGAAAGCTTGTAAGCGCTTAGGGTGTGGTGTGGTGGGGTCGACAAAGCTCGAGGGCGAGCTGGCGTTGAGGACAGAGCCGGTGGGAGGCGTTCCGAAGAGAGAAGCGTGGCGAAATGCTTCGCTCGCTTGTCCGAAGATCTTACGTTGCGGCTGCTCGTATCTCGCTTTGCCTCAACGATCTCAACTTCAACTTCGACCAGTGCCGCTCGCGCGGGGAGCAAAAAAATCGACGTCTGACGGACCTACTGACTATATGCATGTTTGTCGGACTGCCTTCTGAACGCCTCTATATGAAGTCCTTGGAAAATGTGGCCCTGTCTTCCAGTGTTTCTCGCCGTTGGCCTCGGCTGGCTTTTACTGGTCGCGCTGTGCGTGCCTCAGGGAGAGCAGCAGTCTACGCAAAGAAGCTGTCCACCACCCCCTTGGGGACGGCCAATTTCACCTCGATCTCGGGGAGTTAGCTCTGGAACTTGGCACCTTTTCTTTTTGGGCGAGTGCTGTATCAATAGTTCCCGAGTTACTCTTTTCCGGGGATGACTACTAGTAGTCTGTTTGCTATCTGGCGGCTAATCGTTTCCGCCGCGATTTTGCACCCAATGGCAGCTCCTGTGGCTATCACCCGGAGCCTTGGACGATTTCCCCTCTATCTGGCATTTCTGTTACCCAAATCCTTTTAAATATAATTACATATCGCATCACCACATCTTGTGCCTGAGAGATTCATACACAACGAAGTTTACATAAGTCCGAGCGGACAACATCCATCCTATGCAAGTCGTTATCTGCGGCAGTGTTCAGACGAGCAGACTTTTGCTTACTGGAATGTCTTGAACCTGAATGTCTTGAACCTGACAAGCATTACATGGGAGAAGGTTGGACTCTTCAGTAGTTTGCAAGTGTCCATTGCTATGCATTGCCCGTTGAAGTCCACACCATTGACTCGGATGTAACATCACTCACTATGCGCGAGCATACCCCTTCGTGAAGAAAATTTTGATGTATTCCTGAACAACCAAAACATTTAGTACTTGAAATCGATGTGATCTTATCATGGGGAAACGTACCGTATCAAAGGTAGCCTGGTGGCTCTGACGTTCCAAGAGGCGCCCAACGTAGGCGGAGAATTTGGCATACTTTTTGTCACTCAACGCTTTGAGGAATTCGCTGCCCTCCCCGATTGGGTATTTTCCTAGTTCGTTCTTGGAAGCGAGCTCCAATCGAGCGAGGAACGGCGTAATAGCAATGTCTGCAATGCTGTACTGGTCTCCCAAAGCGTAGCTTCCGGTGGCTGGCAATATGTTCTGGATCACTTCAGCAACCGCCAGGAGGTCTTCGTATCCCTCTCCATATGAGAGGAATTTCTGGAACGCGGGGATGAACTTGGAGCTGACAACTTCGATGAAGAATCGGGCCTGTGCACGGAGAACGAGGTCTTTCGGGATAAGGTTGGCCTCTGGGAAGAGTTCGGCGACGAATTCAACGAGGACGAGAGACTCGGTGAGCTTCACAGACTCGGGAGATGGGTCCTCAGGAGGAACATCAGGACCTCCGTAGGCGATAGCAGGTACCTAGTATATCATGCAAGAGATGATTAAAAGACAAGTCACTTGACGGACTCGAACGTTAAACTACCTTGCTTGCTCGGTTCACCTTCGGAGCATACCATTCAGGCTTGTTCTGCAAATCGATCTCGCAGGCTGTGAATTTAGCTTTGGCTTCTGTAAGTGCGATCTCGACCTTTTATTCCAATTCGTGTCAGTGAGTACGCAACGCGACCATGCTTCAGAACAAACCCACCCTGTGTGCATAGGGGCAGATCTGACGGACAGACACAAGTCGGTCAGCAATGTAAGAACGGCCTGTACCATTAACCATACCTTGGCAGTGTACAGCGTGATTGAGCTCATGGTGGGAGTGGTTGGTTCAGTACAAAGGTGATTTTTTTTTCCTTGGGAGTGACCCCCCGGTCCCCGCCTAAGACCGCTTGTTGATTGGAGAACTTGTTTCGGCCCAGGTCGATTACAAACAACGCAACCGCACATTCGGAGCCCGATTGATAGTACATCTGGCAGCATCTCGTTTCCCTTGTTGTTGCCGTCGTCGGGTTTTGCGGCAAGACATGCACATTGGTGCCAGTGATCAGTGAGAACTGAGTAAGTGCGCCAAGACACCGCCACCAACTCCAAGTGTTCTCAATGACTTGGAGTCTTGGACCCATATGTTCCTCAATAAGTGTGGGCCCTTCGGCTAGCTCGAGTTCGTATCTGCAATGCTGCTAGGTATTGTTGACGATTTTCGAGTTCCTTGTCTGAGCTAAACGAAAAGTTGCCTTGGAGCCTGCGACTCTGCGGGGTCCTCGGATGACTTTGATCGAATCTCCGAAGTGATTGGCAGAGAGACAACGCCAACAGATCGCGACCCCAAAGTATTCTGCCGACTGAAGGTGGATTTGACAATGTTCGACGCAAGTAGGATCAAAGATCGAGAAGATGCCCAGTACAACCGCCCGATCGAGCAATTTCCCGTCAACATCGTGATCCACTACCGGCACTAGCACTCTGGACGCTCACCTCTTCCATTAGTATCTATTCGCCCTGAGCTCTTCTGACTCCACGTCCTGCCTGACGTCCGCGAACCCGACATGGCTGGTCTGCTGAGCGGTGAGGCCAGATCTGTTGTATAGCGGGGTCCCATTCACGTAAACTCCCTGTTAGCTCGACTTGTTTCACTAGCTAGGATGGAAGGGAGCCGGAGAATGAAAGAATGAGATGCAGGAACCTACTCAAGTCTAAAAGTAGACGATATGTACTCGTGATGGTATAGAACTTTATTTAAAGCCTCACACCAGATAGTAATTTATTTCCGCCGAATTTCTCCCCCGTCTCGGGGATGTCTTCCACTCCCTGAATTTTTCTCGGCGTGTCCTCAGGCGCTGGCCCAGTGACTGTGATGACTAGCATGCGAGTCGAACGATGTCATCCTTGTCTGCCAAGTTGGACATACATGAATCCCTTGCCCTTCCTGCCGAGTCGAGACGAGCCCCGCACCATCAAACAGAAAGGACGTAACACACGCCCTCAGACTCAGCTTGGCTCTCATCTTACAATCAGACACGCTCAGTTAAACTGGTAGTAATTGCAATTCCACTCCACGTAATACCAGGTGCGGCATTCATCATGCTCATCTCCAAAGAAACGAATGGATTATTTCCATGCAGATGAAGAATAGCTAAGCCACCCTTGTTCCTGTGACATTTTGCGGTAAATGGTGGGACGACGATTTGTCTCATCACGGACATCACCAACGGAGAATTTGGTCTCCAGACTCAAGTGCAAGTTGAAACTCCTGGTACTGGTTTCCGGATCAGGGTCCGCCCTGGTGAAGCTTCAGATGTCTTGACGATGCCAGTGACTTGCGCTGTGAGTCTTCTGTGTTGGTGTTTCAGGATGTACTGACGAGATGGTACGGGTAACTCGTCAAGCCATCATCGAATCGAGAGCTAGATGGGGGCTCCTTCAAGCAACACTCAAGTTTGTCGAGAGGTTTGAGTCCGCTAAGAAGGAACCCTGACACGTCTTGTCCTGTCAAGAACTCGTCAGGGACACCACTCGCCAGTAACTTCATTTCTTTTTGTCCAATCTCTGACGACCGGGGATAGGCGGTGGGAAATGGAAAATACAACATTGGCCCACCAGGAGACTAGTGCCTTCTATCGATCGAAGGTGGATGTCACAATGATGGTCAAGGCAAGAAGGATCACCCGGGAATTGCCTAGCCCAACGGTTCCCCGTCACCAGTCACCAAGCTCGCCATCACATTGAATAGCCAGAAGCATGGAAGCCTCAGGAAGGGGAGCTGAAAAGTTCATCTGTAAGCGGGTGGGCCACCGTGAAACGCGGGATTTGTACTGTTGTGCTGTTGAACCCACCATATCAGGGAGGCCAGCAAATTGCACAAAGAACGATAAAGGACTGCCACGCCGCTGTTTGACGAGCCAGAGCTGCTACGAACATCGTCAATGATACCCCGAGAGCAAAAGCCTTTTGCCTATTTTAGCGACTATTGCTTCCTCGTCGGCAAGTTGGCAACAGACAGCGAACTGTCACATAATCACCTCAACGAGATGAGGATTGGTCCGAGGATTGCATGAATGACTTTTTTTGAGCATAAGTATTCTGAGGTGATCAAGCTTTGTTTGCTACATTTCTAGAATGTGACCAGACTAGGTCGGAACGAGCCCAATTACTCTGAGCAGGCGGAAAACACAGCTCAATGAGAAGATGACAACTCTACCATACCCTATCTAGGCCGAATCTTCCTGCACAAGGCTACCACACGGTGTCAAGAGGTCTAAGTACGTTCTTTGCAACGCATATGTTGGCAGGGGCACGAGTCGCGGTGACCGCATCAGCACAGGATGCTATTATTATCCCTCTCGGGTCAAAGTTGAACATGTTCGGCAACCCTCGTCCGACTGGGACCACTGGCATGTCCATCGCTACTTGATGCGAATATCCACTCGACCTGCAGCATTGCCTCAATGCTGGTTTCCATTTCCCACCACGGAGAGAGCTTGCGTGTAGCCTCTCGGTGAATTTCCATCTGGCGCAGTCTCGCCAAATTCCAAGGGTAAGTCTAAGCCTTTTTAAAAAAAATTCAAATTTTGTCCCGTTAGGGTATATGTACCCTTTGTAGGACATGCTACTTAGCTAGGTCTATTGATATATTGGCATGCAGATCGTGCTCATCGGCCTTAGAGGCCAAGGCGTATTGTTTCTGTTGACGCAAGATTGCCCGGAATGTTGTCCCGGCCTTCCGAACTCGATCGCAATTTCTCTGGGCCGCTTGTCTGGCGAATAATGCCCGTGTGGTAAAAAGTGGGTTTTCCATGTATCATCTCGCAGGCGATCCTGTTCTTTGGGTTCAATGATAATCTCAATTTCCGCTATTCACTCACAGTGGTTCGAACCCGGGTTTCCGAGCATCGCGTTAAATGAACATGGTCCGCGGGTCTTTAGCCTTTTGTAGGTCTCGCTCCTTCACGATCGGTTCTGCTGAAAGGCAGCGTATAGGCATCACACATGTCCAATGCCGACATCCTTCGGCCTTCTGCGTATGCCTCACACACATCGCTTTGTCCGAGGAGCTCAGACGAGCTTTCCATGAGGTTGCATCTCTGATGGAGTCATTGGGATGGTGACCATGCCTTATTTATACAGCGCGGAAGTTCTCTGGGGGGCACTACTACTCACCTGAGCAGCCTTCTTGCAGCTTCCCCGTCATCCTCTGTTCACCACTTTTTTCGACGTCATGTCAAGCAAGAGTGCGGAGGGTACGGTCTCAAAAGCATCTCCCACCCCTACTTTGATTGGCAACGGAGAGGAGGTTGTTTATGTACGCTCTCCCATTAGCTCTCAGCGCACGTCGCTCACCGCTGACAGGTCGAGTTTGAGGAAGGGGATCAGCGAAATCCTCAGAATTATTCTGTCCTCAAAAAATGGGCCATCACTCTGACGGCCTGCTACTTCACCGCGATGACAGGTAGCTTACCCCACTTTCATGACGCTTCACGACGCGCGCTCACAGTAATGTTCAGGCGCTGCTGCATCCTCATTTTCCATTAGTACACCGTCCATGATGCAAGATTTGCATTGTACCGAGTTGCAGGCAGCGCTGGGCCTCGGTCTCTACGCTATGGGTTTCGGGGTTACTCCGCTAGTCACCTCATCGTTTAGCGAGGTTCGTTATCATGACATCTTTTGATCCACTACTCATATCCTTCTAGGAAGTTGGTAGAAGACCTGTATATATTTTTTCATCGATCATGTTCGCCCTCGCCCAGGTTATGGTTGCGCTGTGAGAATTATACCATTGATCACCCACACTTTTCACAGTATCTACCTCACAGTGCACCAAACATCGAAGTGGTAATTGTGGGACGCGCTCTTGAAGGAATATTTGGCTCTACAGGGGCTTCCCTAGTTGGGGGTAGTATCGCGGATATCTGGAAGCCTCAGGAGTACGTGCTGTTTAGACCACGTCTCTTTTCACTCTCATTGTACGCAGGCGAGGCTTTCCGATGACGATATTCGCTTTTGCATCGCTGTTATCGATCGGGCTCGGATCAGTTATCGGAGGTGTGATTCAATCCAATCCCTTTTTGGGCTGGCGATGGGTCCATTGGGTCCATGCCATGTAAGGAAACTCCTCCTTTTCATTTCATCAGCGTAACAACATGCTCTTTACAGCTTTTCGTGTATTTTCATCATGCTTGTGTTGCTGGTGATGAGCGAAACACGTTCCTCCATTATCCTTATTCAGATCGCACGGTCCAAACGTAAACTCACCGGGAACAGCGTTCATAAAGCCAAAGCCGAGATTGATAAGGAGAGCCTCTGGAGCCTTATGAAGACATCTTGCAGTCGGCCATTATGTATGTCGCACATGCTCCGTTCCAGTCCACAGCGCTGATCTGCATTTGTAACATTAGATTTTTTGCTTACTGAACCTATCGTACAGTTCTTCAGTGTGAGTCTTTTTGGTAATGCATTCTCCGCCTTTTGGTTGACGTACTTGACTGTAGATATGGTGTGGCCTCGCTTGGGGCGTGCTTTATTGCCTAATGGAGTATGTGACCTGCCTAAATTTCAGAGATGTATCAACTTATGGAGCCTCTAGAGCAGTAACTCCCATGTTTAAAACTATTTATGGTTTCAACGTTCAGCAGACCGGATATGTATATATAGCATCAAGGTGAGTCGATCCCTCTGCCAGTTTCGGGATAACACTCATATCACACAAGCATCGGCGGCCTTATCGGAGTCTTCGCTAACCTGTATCAAGATAAACTCTACTGGTGAGAGTTCCTTGATGTGTTCCAAGTACGGCTGAAGACAATGGGTGTACTATAACCAGGAGACACTTTTCTCAGAAGAAACAGGAAGCGCGGTTATATCTTGCATGCGTCGCCGCGCTGTGTCTTCCGATTGGCATGTTTAGCTTTGCCTGGACGGCATCACCAAAAATACACTGGATGGTACCTATTGTTGGACTGACGGTCAGCTGCATTCATTTACTCATTCCTCGAATATTTCTCTCATTCTGTCCTGAAGGTATTCATGAGCGGGGTCATGGTCATCTTCCAAGTGTCGTTCCTGTATCTCGCAGACTGGTACGTTCGTCCCGACCTCGTGAGGATCTTTTCCCTTCAATTGATGTTCAACCAGCTACAACACTTATGCATCTTCTGCCCAAGCTGGGCAGAGTTTATTCCGTACGTCAACTATACTCGGCCGCCTGGAGTATATCCTCACTCGGATATCGGTCTTTCCACAGGAAACTCGGTAGCCTTGGTACTCCTGCTCCTCACCCAACAAATGTTTGCCACATTGACGTACAAATGGGGTCTCACGCTCTTCGCAGGGTTCGCCCTCATAATGGCCCCTACGCCATTCGTACGTCCAAGTCTCCTCTCTTACCCCCCTCCTTATACCACCCCCCCCCTCGCTTTTACGATTCGTGGGAGACGGTGTGAGCTGATTTGTAAACATTGGTTCTTGTGGTGGATGATATTATAGGTGTTGTTTTTTTACGGATCCAAGATACGTGCGCGCAGCATCGCCTCCCGAAAGATCTTGGATGCAGATGCGGCGCAAGCGACGCACTCTTCTTCTGAGTTGTCGTCGCCATCGCGTCCAGGATCTAACAAGGTTTGAAAGCGGAAACCAACGAAGTCATTTTCATCGCGAGTCGTCAGTATGCACATAGATATGCAACGTTAGATTAGAGGGTGTGTGCGGGTTTCGACTCTGCTGGTTCAGGGTGTTGGATACATTTAGACATATGGCCGTATCATATTCCCCGTGGAACTACTAGAAGATCGATGGGAGCCAATGTAATCCATATTGTGTCAAGTACAGTACATGCTTTCTTCTATTCTTAGTTTCCGTCAACGTGCTGCTAAATACCTAACATACAAGGGACATCAATCATTGATTCGAACCTAAGAAAACATAAAGCCCTCTAATCCGACGACAATGATATCACATCGTCATTCACCCGAGCTTCCAAATCCCGCTTGTTCGCCTGCTTCGAAGGATCCTTGGCTGGCAAGCTCACTTTCCGCTTCTTCGACGTCCCTGTGGAGGGCCGCAGTGAATACTCCCAGTCCCCACCTCCACTCCCATCCTCGCTGCTCTCCGCATCCGAAAGTGGCGCCTCGTCAATCTTGCGTATCGCATTCGTAGAATCCTCCCCTCCATCGTCGATGTCGTCTGCCAGCTCATCGATCTCTTCCTCCTCGTCCTCTTCTGAAGCCTCGACGTACTCGTACGGTCGTTTCTTCACCACGAGTGTATTGTCCTGCGGGGGTGGCGGGCGGGATGGTCCCGCCCCCCCTGGCACTCGTGCATCGTGCATCTCGGTCTCGGCCTTGACCATAGCAGCACCCTTGGTCTGCGCCGGCTGTTTCCGCTTCTTACTCGCAGTCGTATCCATCGCAGAAGATCTCCGCTGGTGCCGCCTGAAGGAGTAATGGATCCGCGGACCCTTGCCAGCCAGTATGTCGGCACGGGTGAGCCGGGTGAGTCGAAGGGCAAGCTCGCCTGGTATGATGTACACGTTGACAGTGTATGAAGTGGACGAAAAGGCCTCGCCGAGGTACCGTGAGACGAGTAAATGCACGATGAGTGATTCGAGGTCCTAGAAAACGTCCAAACCACCGCCCCATCGTCGTCAGTTCCGAATAGGAGGGACGGCGAAAAGAAACAAAAAAAACGGCGTTTGGAAATAGATGGGGCACAGCTCATAATAGAGCACATGTCCGAAAAAGCGAGATTAAAAGGACAGAGTGATGACGTACGTCCTTTTGTAGTACGACTTTTCCTCCAGCGATGGCGTTGTAATCCAAGTGGACCTTTTCCTTGCTTTTCTTCCGCTTACCCCCAGCTTCAAACGAACCTCTGGCTGCCCCTCTCGCTAAATCGCTTAATCCGGCGATCGTCTGCCTCCCTCCTTCGGCATCAACAGCCTGAACAATTTTAAGGGTCTGCCATGCCTCGAGCGTGACATCCTTGTAGAACACCGTCTCCACGGGACGCGTGCAATTATCACAATGTCCGCACTTATCCATCGCACTCGATTCTTCAGTCGTCCATGAGGCCATGGAAAGGTCAGAGGAAGCCGAGAAGTATCTGAAAACGAGGTTATGAATCAATTAGAAGACGATCAACGCGCCGGGCGCGTGTGGGTGGGGAGGAAGACACACTTGGCAAACAGGATCTTGCGGCATTCCTGCATGTCCTGTGCAAAGCGTAGCATGTCGTATACTGCGATGTTGACAGTTCAATGAACATGGGAGGTGGCGTCGAAGAAGCGAGCGGATACGCACACTTTGCCTGTCCGTCTGTGTCCGAACACGTTATGGCTGACTGGCGTGTGGCATCTTGGGGTCTGTAGTAGAGAACACAGTCCGCATCTCCGCCGTCTCTTCCAGCTCTCCCAGATTCTTGGTAATAACCATCCAGGGATTTCTGGGAAAAGTTCATCCTTAGACACTGCGAACAGTAAGGGTTGGGAAGACCCGGAAGGTACCACTCACAGACATCTATATTTGTCAGGACCCAAACGACCACCGGAAAGATGGAATCTCCTTACCGTATGATGCAGTACGAAGCGTACGTTTCCTTTATCGATACCCAGTCCAAACGCTGTCGAACAGATTCATGTACGCACAATTTTGGGTAAAACGGCGCAAAAAGGCTTACCGATCGTCGCACAAACAACCTGAACAGAACCCTCTCTCCATTGTCTGTGAAGCCCCTCCTTCTGAGCATCGGGTACGTCTGCGTGGTATACGCCGGTTCTGATTCGACCT